>DWHU01000175.1:0-24990 GCA_018247975.1 Parides photinus
CTTTCATGACTATATACGTAATCTGGGTACTTGATAACATGAAAATTTACAAAGATATCCAGAGCAACAAAAAAAAAATTTTGTTTTGTAGAGCTGTGTTATTGTAGTAAAAAGACTTAAACTCGAGGCGTCAATGAGGTACCGAGTATGTATATATCTAACTAGTCTACATTTTTGTTGGTGGATAAAATCCTTTAATCATATGAATGTCCGACTCGTATCGTCAATATATAAAATAGTGGAGTAATCAACAAAAAAAAAGTATGAAGTAGAGAAACTTTATAAATATACTATAAACTATATCAAATTTTCGTTACAGTACCCGGAGGTTCTTGACGGGCCTAGTAATTGGAAATATGGTAAAAAAATGTTCTATCTTCACGTCATTGAGTTTAAGATAACTTTTGAACAACCAAAGGATTCTCGTGAGCGGGCTTTATACAAACTAATAGAAAGCGGAAATGGTTACGGATTACTGACAATGAAACCTTTGCCAAAGTTGTGTGATTTTCCTATGTTCCTTACGATTGGCGAAGTGATAACATCTATAAAAATAAACTATGCCAAGATAGAACTAGATGTGGCTCTTTTCAATCGTATCAAAGAGTAAGTACTTGTATGTTATAAAATGTATGGTGTTCGACGATATTCTTTCTAGTTGTCTTGCATGTGACTTTAGTTTGAGAAAAATAAAAACTGTATTAGCGATATCATTTTGACATCAGTTTCACACGGTGTTAGGTGACAACGAAAACGCGATGAGGATGAGTGATAATGGCTAGCCAAGCGAGTTTGAAAAAAAGCTACAAAACATGAGATCGGAATCGAACCATGGACCTTCATGCTACATTAGACATTATCTAAAATAAAATTTCATTATATATTTAAAATATATCTCTGGTATTTAAAATGTGTATAATTTTCATAACGAGTATAAATATTTTTTTTTCTTTTAGATTTCACTTTTTCCTATTTAATGAAGTAATTGAAGTTGCCAAGAAGTTTCTCGTTTTCGACGGCACCAAAAACAGTTTATATGTAGTTCCGGTTAAGGTTGACCACGGATATGACATCGATTGGAATGTTCTTCAAGAGTATACGGAGATACCACCCGTTTGTGTTCCGTCTATGGAGGTGAGCTTGACACAATACTTTACATAGTTCTTTTTTGGTTTTATTATAGGTACATTCTCACCTAAAATCAATACAACGTCCTGTCTGTGTTTTTGATAGTAACGCGCACTGGTATGGAAGAACATTATTAATAATTAATTGCAAACGATTTATTTATTTTTACTGGATAATAAAATGTATTTTGCATGTAAAATGAAAACGTAATGTCTAGTACTTAATTTGTTATTATTTATCAATAGGAACGCAGATCGCTAAAGGTGAACAAGGAAGACTATCAATACAAAGTTGTTACACCATGGTACCGGTCTACTGTCTTACCCGACAGGTAAATGATTTATTGATATCTTTAAAAGGTAATTACTATAATAGAAAGGAATGTATTCCCAGAGACCGTTTTGTTCCAAGCATGCCAATTGGCGGACATTTGCGTTTAACCAATATGATGTTCTTTATTTTATACAATTTTTTTTTCGTGTTCATAAGAAATTTAAAAGTAATTACATAAACGATGAATTAATTCATGACTGTTTAGTAACCGTTGTAAATAAAGTGCCTACTGTAAATAATTCTACTTGTAGATCTCTGTTGCCAGAGCCCATCTAGGTGGTATCACTGCAGCGCCTATTTCTGTCGCTAAACAACAAACTTTACTGTATTCTGGTTTGAAGGGCGTTGTAGCGAGTGAAATTACTGGGGTAATGAGATTTAACGTCTTTTGTCACAAGACGAGAACCGAAATGTACTGCATGTTGTTACTATTCTAACTAGTCCCACATTGTTATGGACAGACGTATCGTTTACCATCAGGTTAACGTCCTGCTCGACATTTAGCTTAGTTGAATTTAAAAAACTAGAATGTAAATACTTGTGAAAAAATAATCATTACTCGTTTTTTTGCGACTTGCGTCACCATAACCAGCATATGATTACTTTTTCCTCCGCTCCCCTGATCCCTTTAAAAAAAAAAGCTTGAGTACCACTGGTCTATGTAGTCACTACTTCAGCATTATTTTAACCGTTAAACAATAATCTGCGAATGTAGCTTATGGTGTTCCGGTTTTTAAAGCGGTAGTGTCAATTTTATTTCTTTATTTATCTAGAAGAACACCCTGGTAACTCATTAATTTATATTGTATGCATAGCCAAACTCTTCTGGCTAACTTCTTTAATTACAACTGCTTGATTTTCTTAAGAAGGGCACTAATCCATTTAATGACCGATCGTATTTGGTGGAGAAAAGAAAAGAGTGTGGGCACACTACTGGTAATTACTTAGAGTATTATATGATGAATCATAGCGGCATAAAAAATAAAGTCTTGGGGAAAAAAAGGGGCAAAGTACAAATTAAAATAGATTACTCGTACAGAATGTCTTTTTTTTTCATTTTAATTGTTATCCACTAATTATTTTATTTACAGATACATTGTTTCTAACGTTCTTGAGTACATGACCCCCGATTCTCATTTTGAGTCAAACGCATTCGAAACCTTTGCGGACTACTACATAAGTAAATATAATTTGGAAATTCAAGGTAGCCGTGACCAACCTTTACTAGAGGTTAGTTTAAAATTAAAATACATAATTAACACAATTTTTCTCACGTAACAACTTTTTAAGTTTTTATTGCAATTAAATTTATAGGTCCGTAACATCAACTCGCGCATGAACTGCCTAATGCCTAGATCCGCTACTATCAAAGCTTTCACTGAAAAACAACGAAAACTTATATCACTTGCTCAAGGCGATGACAAACCCAAAGGCTTCGCAGAAATTTTTATACCCGAATATTGCATTAAATACGACTTCCCTGGGGACCTGTGGTACAAAGCCACCATTTTGCCAAGTGTAATACACAGGTAATGATATTCTACCTTCTTGATAAAAAATAATCAAAAATATGGTTTATAGACCAAAGAAAAATATATAAAAATCACTATGTCACAGTTTACTGCTGAACCTTGGAACTATCTTCCAAAAGCATAGAACCATTATTCAGAGCCATTTATTCACAACGATTGACAATTGCGAATTGGACGATGTTCACGAAAGTAATCGTTATGGGTAATCTCAGTTTTCTGATAATATTTTTCTACACCAGACCGCAAATACTCACAAAAGATCTAACCAGCGCTTCTTCAAAATTTATAGCGTTTAAAACCCTCTTAGAAAATGAGCCATCACGATTTTGATTCTAATATCATAATCTATGCCATTGTTAACAAAAACATTATTGCAATTTGCACTAAAGTTACACAATAATCATAATCATTTGCCACGAAGGTGGCTGTAGATTGTGCAACATGCTCACTCAGAAAGATGGCTTCCGCCAAATGAAGCTTACAAGCTTTAGTAAAAATTCAAATGTATGTATGACAATATGTCTAACTGTGAGTCACTGGAGTAAAATAAAGTAATGGTGTATTTTTTTTAATATAATACTTTTCAAGAACTCGTGTCCAGCAGTGGACGACATGATGATGATTACTGCCTAATGTATTTATAGTTTTTATTATTATTATACGCCTTGTATTATAAAGACACGATCAGCCATATTGAACATTATCAAAAAAAAATATATTTTCAGAGTGTTCATGTTACTCACAGCTGAGGAACTCAGAGTGGAAATTGTCAAAGGAACAAAATATGGTCAAGTTACTTTGGAAAAAGGTAAATGGTTTTGGATCCGATTTCTATAACAATTCCACACTAAATTTATTGTTTTTTTTGTAACGAAGTAGTTAAACTGAAATTTAATAATTATAGACAAAAACTAATAAATAACAAATAATTTAGATCAATATTTAGTTGGCAGTATATGCGATTTATATAAACAATTAGCGTTTAATAAAAAAAATCTGTTAACTAGGAGACACATGGTTACCCTTGGAAGTTGATCTACAAGTTGGAATGATGTCCCTTCTGTTACAAATTGAAGGTCCAGAGAAAGAAAATGTTCTGAAAAACACAATTGACAGGTAGGTTATCAAGAATAAAATCGGTGCACTCAAAAAGTTGTTATTGTTTAGAACACGTTCGGCATCTTGCTCGTTAGTGTCGAAGCTAGCATTGCCTAACGAGGGTATGCGAAGCCATTTCCCCCTCGCGGAACAATAAAACAAGTCTCATTTAAAAAACTAGGTTTTACTTTTTGTATCTTGTTTATTTAAAAATTTTATCATGCCGAATCCCGTACCAGGAGTAACACGAATGCTATTTGCCAGTCGAAACGACGGTATATTATATGTATTGAATATTAAATTAATGACATGAAATATTTATAGTTAGTTTTAAAGTATGCAGAAATAAAATGTTTAATTTTATGCACATAGCTTTGAATATTTATTTGTAGTCGATGAAAGTGTAAAAAAAAAATAAAAAAAAATATTCGCCTGTTTCAGAATAAATAATCCAATCGATGAGACAACACGAAAACCTCCAAAAATCATTTCTATGAAGGAAAGTGCTTATCAACTGCAAAAACAAAAAATCAACAAGGAGTACCCATGGGAGGTAGGATTTGCCTTAATGCTTATTCAGGGACCTTTTGGGCGACAAATAATATATAAAAATTTGAGAGATATAAGTATGCTTTGGTGCCTAGAATTTAATTGACAGTTTAGTCTGACCTTAAGAGTGGCCTGGTATTTTTCCCAAAAAAAAGAGTCTAGGGCAGTAGACATTACATGTCCACGAAGGCTGTGTTTTTAGAACAAATTTCGTCCTATAATGCCTTTCATATCAAGCTCCAAATTTCACCACAACTACAACTCCTAGTATAAAATACATTACATGTGTTTAAAAAAACACATAATACAGTGTATATAAAAAACATTTTATAAAGAAATTCTAAATACTTCGGTCTCAGGATTTTTTTGTCTTGTCTGTCGGTCTGTCTTGAATTGTCTTAGGAAAAATGGTATATTAAATTACACATTTGAATATTTAATTATTGCATGCTTAAATAAATAGAGAAATTGAAAAAGGAATGCAAATTAACCTGATTTATTAGACTACTATAGGTTATGGTTTGTGTACTATTTCATACGAAAGTTGACAGTGCTTCAAGGATTTTCAAGGATACTTGTCACGAATACTTCGACATTTATGTGTTGACATCCTGAACTTAATAAAGATATCATGTTGTCAAATTGACAGGCCGGATGACGGTAGCCTAAGCGAGTTTGAGAAATTTCTATCGCTAACCAAAATTCACAACTTATGACCGAAACATGAAATAGATCTGTGTTACAAACCATGCTGTTTGTTAGTCATTGCGCCACGAATGCAGTCATATTTAAATTTCTGTTGAATTGTTCTTTGAGAAAAGTGAATAAAATATTAATTTTATCAGGAAACCATAGAGCCGATAGACATTAACCGTAACCTATCTACAGTAACAGTCATGGATATAGAATGCTACGATGAATTTGTCACGGGTGCATTGTTCACAATTCCCGAGGTCTTAAACCTTAAAGTTCCGCCGACGGGAATGACAACATCTGCTGCTATCCTGCCACCACCGATCATGTAAGGAAAATTATTACCGGTCATTACATTCAGAAACCGAAGCCGTGATAGCCTAGTGGTTTGGGACCTCCGCCTCCGATTCGGAGGTCGCGGGATCGAATCCGGCGCGCACCGATGACTTTTCTGAATTATGTTCGCTTTGAAAAATTAAAAATATCACTAGCTTTATCCGCCAACCCGCACTTAGCCAGCGTGGTGGATTATGGCCAAAACTCTTTCCATTAGGAGAGAAGGCCCCGAGTCCCAACAGAGGGAACATTCAGTGGGTTGTATAAAAAAAAAATTCAAAAACTAGCACAAGGAACCGACATGCGATGTAATACATAATCATCCTCAGTTTTGGGCATACCACTGTAGGACACTGATCCTTTCTTTAAGTCTGATCTATGGCTATTGCCATTTTTGATGTTCAAACATATGACGCAGCGACAAAAGAAAAAAGTACAACGCAAAGTATAATTACCTTTTTTATAATGGTTTTTAACGGATTTTTTTAACACGTTTTCTTGTTACATAGGTATAATGATAAAATAAATATACTATCAAAGAAACCAATCGGTCGAGGTCCAGAACTGAGAGACGTACTAGCAGCACTAACAACCAATAAATCCCATGACACTATGAACTTGGAGAGAATGGAGACACTTGGTGATTCTTTCCTTAAATTCGCAGCAAGCATATATTTATTCCATAAATTTCCTGATATGAATGAAGGACAGCTCACGAATATTAAAGGTCGACTCATTGGCAACAGGTAATTAAAAAATGTGTGAGGACTACCTCTCTGGCGCTACGGCTAACCTCTTGTCTTGTAGTACGTTTTGATTTGATTTTTGTATGTTGTGGAGTTTTAGCACTCTGGCAATATCCTACGAAATCTGCTTACAGCATATATTCAATATCTAAAATAAGTTAATTTATGTTAAACGATATGAAATAAAAAAAGTTATGCAAACTAAATAGTACCACTTCAAATTTAAACTAGATTTAAATTTCCACGTAGTAAAATTATTTTATTATAGCGATGATAATAATTTGCTAACAAATTTATTTAAAGTAAATTATACCCACAGACCGAAAAAATTTAATTGGCGGGCCGCTGGCCCTGTTTTATACAATTATCGATCAAAGCCGCAAAATAAAATAATAATGAAATATTTGTATTGCTTTTAGGAATCTTTACTATGCAGGTGAAAAGATACGATTGGGGGGTCGCATGAAAGTTGAAGGTTTTAGCCCGAAATATGATTTCCTAGTACCCGGTTTTTTTGCACCCAAAGAAGTGAAAGAATTCATCGAAAAAAATCAAGTAAGTTTTAAAATTTTGTATTCCACGATAACTGAAAATGTCAGTTATTCAATTTCGACGAATTAGTAAAATACACACAGACACAATAAATAATAGAAAAAGCTTGTAGAAACATTTTCATTCCTATGATTATTCTGAAAAAAAAAAACTTTACCTGTTATAACGCGATTCGACGACTTATTCAATCTTAATTACTCCTTAGGACACTAACGTATTTTGCATTTTTTGAGCCGGTGAAGGAAAATTTAACACCCTATAGTTTATTCCCGACAAAGACAAATCCAAAAACACAAAACCCATGAAAATCGGTTCAGCCGTTCTCGAGTTATAAGTGTTGTAACTAACGCGACCTTTTATATATACAGATAGTGATTAAACCATAATGTTGATCACTTAAATTTCTTTAGGGTAAGCAACACTGGCGATTACTCTGGTGTTAGTTAGCATTTACAGATTTTTAATTGCGGTGACTATTCAACCTCTGGCGTGCCGCAAACCTATTTCACGTATTTGTATAAAAAAATTAAATATCTGCGATTTAAACTTATATCTGTTTAGACTAGTAATAAAGTTATATGTGTTAATCTATATTAAATTACGAACTAATAAGTAAGTAATAATTGTGGCTTTCATAAGATTAGTTTTTTTAATACATCTGGACTCACGATAGTTGGATTTGGAAACGGATGTGAAAACCCTTATGCGCACATAAGTCAGGTAGGAACTTTTCTCAGAGCAAAGACGTGTTTCATATTGAGTCAAACTGTAGGCGGATATTCCTAGAAAAGTGTGTATATGAATTAGCCAAACCTTCCCTTTACCTTCTACAGCAGAAGAAAACCAGCAAAGATTATGACCAATGTCCTATGTCGTATGTTAAGCCTTTGCTTCGACAGGTGACTCTGTTTCGAGATGCAACGTCCTATAGCGAGAGTTCTCCCTGAGGGCAGCAGAGACGGTTAATTGAGAACATCCCGCCAACATATCTGTTAACCCAGATATCTACAGTCCATAGCGAATTCTTCTCACACTTAAACTGATACAAATGTCGGGAAAATCCGTTATACATTTGTAAAGATGATGGAGGAAACGGTTTGTTATTAAGTTGAGGCGTAATTTTGAATAAAAGACATAAATATGATTACATACATATGTACTCAATAAAATTGTTTGTAAGAAACAAGGAAGCATGAGTAAAGCACATATACATATATAAATTAATATAAATAATGTAATAAGAAATGTACATAGTACAAATTAGTTATGAATACATAAATTATGACCTTAGGTTAAGAATTACCCTGAATAAAATATCGGGACAATAATACAGAAAAAACAATACACTGGACACGTTATGTTAGTATACGTATTGTTCATAACTTACTCTCTTTTTAGTCAGGTGCATATTAAAAATTACAACACATTTAATTTCTATAAAATTTTATTTGTTTCTAAATCAATTGAATTAACAAAAATTTTAAAGTAAGCTTCTCTGGTTTCTAACATTACGCGCGATAACGAAACATGACTTCATTCAAAAATCATCATGGACACAGCATAATATTTTGTATACAAATATTATTATGACTAAAAGTAAATTGTGAAATTTCAACATTCTCGCATATTACATCGTTCCGGTTTAAGATCAATGTTTAATGCAGTGTATGTCTACCTAACTAGTCATATATTATCAGCCATCAGCAATTTCATTATGGACGGGGTGTATTCTTTACCGTCAGGTCAACGTCCATCTTGTCTCTCCACATTATTAAATAACAAAATGTATTCACTGAATTTGTATACACTTACAGCAAATTTATTGATTGTGAAACCGCTTTGACAGTAATGAGCCGTTCCAACGTACAATAATTACCATGCAATTGAAACAAACACGTTGTAGCAAATTATAGCTAGAAGACCACTAGAGTCTTGTTTCATCTAGTAATTACTGTTACGAAACTAGCATTACTATTTAACTACAAAACTTATTAGAGAATATTACTACTGCTTACTAAATAGCTTAAAGATTATTATTTAATAAAATGAAATATAACATGTTTTAATATTAGAACAGACTTTATTATTGGACTTCTTTTTGCTTAAAAATAGCTTAATGTATTCCTTAATATAAATCTATCATTTGCGTTTACAAAATTTTATATTCCTATTCAATTCAATTAATGTTCCTATTGGTGGGCTCATGATAATAATGCGCCGATTACAATTGCTGACAATAATATTACATAACCTAATTATTGAGCGATAATTAAATAAATTTGCAATCTGCCATGAATTGTAGTATAATGTATGATGACTGTAGCACGCTAACTTTTAGATTTATTCTGGTAGAATTCTAAAAATTGAGCAACCGAGGCAAAAATGTCATCGACTAGTTCCTTAGGTGTTTGCAAAGCAGCAAAATGGCCTCCGATGTCGGGTGTCGTTGAGCGGACTAGGTTATGGAATTTATCCCTGAGTATCCAGTCCGGTAGATAAAGAACTTCGTGTCTGAAATTTATGGCGGCGGTAGGTACTTGTGTAGGTATTCTAAAAGAAAAGAATAAATTACTTAATTTTTTATGTTCCATTTAATTTAAGAGGTACAGGTATTTGCTAGATAGATTGTAGCGTCGAGAACTACTTTGTGTTTACCATTTAAAAGATTTTGTATAATCCGAGCGTCCGTACGTAACATAAGCGTATCTGCATCTTTAAGACTTACTCTAAAACTGTATTTCTACATTTTTTATTTCAATTGTTGTCGATAATCAATTAAATAATTTTCCAAAAGATTTACTGTACATATACAATAGTTGTAACATTGATTTTCAAATCGAAAGGCTTAAAGAAAATAAACGGTTGTTCAAACTTACTTGTGAACTACGTCTACTTCTTTGTCCATTGCTTCGGCGTAGATTCTCGATGATGTAACGATGCAATTATTTGTCCATATTATAGTAATTGTGTCTAATACATCATCTATATCCAAATTTTCGAGGCCCCCGTGTGCAGTATTTGTTTGATCTTTATTGCTACATATACCCATTTTTTCCATAATGTACGCTGCCAAACCCACTGGTGAGTCCGTTAGTGCCACACCTGAATATTAAAATAAAATATTCTTCAATTTTATTGCATTGTGTTTCGTTGTAATGTTTCTCCTATGTACATTTCAGTATTCTGTACATTTCGAACATAAGTAGAGGACAGTGAAACGGTTGTCTAAGTAAGTAATTTTTTACGAAATTGTAATTGTAGTTCACCAGTAAATGATAGTAACATTCAAAACGTTCTATTTCACGAGCCGACCGTTTGACGATGTACTAGGTTTGCATGAAAGCTTATTTGAAATAGTTGGTCACATTAAAATTTATGCTTGGCTCAGCTCAACCCGCCATACACAACGAAGAGGCGGTTCCCAATATATTGCATGTATATTTGGTTAGAACATAATCTGGTGGTTGAATTTAGTTTTTTAATAATCACAACATAAATAAGACGGATGTGTGTTTTATTTCGAAGCTGGTAAGTTCTGAATCTGTAAGATTCTGCAGGTCTAACAATATGCTTTAGTTATTCATTAACTTTTTCATTTGGGAAAAAAGTCACTAGCATACACGAAAAGGGCTTGGACCACTTTTTATTTAAATTATTTATAAAATTAAGATCACTCAGGAACAGGAACAATTCTGTTGATATTTATACATGCATTTAAAACACCCACTTATCACTGTTCCCAATACGTACCGATAGTATCTGGTTTCGTTGCCTGAATATGAAAATATCCACTTTCTCTCAAAATATATGAGAAAAGTTTCTTTAAAGGATATATTCTGTTCAAGTATTTGGCGTCAACTGCGAAAGTCGGAAATAAAGATCCGACTAATATTTTAAAAAAACTTATAGGCCTTGAAGACAGTGGCATATTTGTATGCAGTCTGTAATATAATACAATACCAAATTAAAATTTAAACGTATAAGGTAAATAAAAATCACTATAATAACATTGTATAAGATGGTCGCAAACTGACTAATTCTAATAAAATTATTCATTACACATATCTTATTCCAGGGATAGGTAACCATGGTAACTTACAAAACCCTCTGTTTGATAAAATATGGGGTCTATATTAAGATATAAGCAGTGGATTAAAACGTTAATAAATTGTACATCACAATATTTTCCGAAATCCGAGTTATAATTTCAATACAAATTAAAAAGAGTTAGGAAATCTGTATGTAAAAATTCATGTATGTGCGTATTTGTTTGTGCATTTATTTAAAAATATTTATCACATCCTATAATCATCCGTCGAACATGTTTTATTGTTCTTCTTTAAGGCACAATGTTTTCTTGCATTGCATTGTGTTTTTTAACAACATTAAATATATTCACTATCTAATAATAACAAGCTTTATTTTTTACTGTACTACTTGCATTTGGTTAGCAGAAGATAGATTTTTAATTATGTTACTCACCCTAATACATCGTCAGGGAATAAGGTAGCCATATGAGTAGCACATTGGGAGCCCCAATCGCCAGCTTGAATATAGAATTTATTAAATCCGAGACGTCGCATGAGGTTTCTCATAATTACTCCAATGTGAACGGGAGTTAGGCCCGGTTTATTTGAACCCTGGAATTGGAATATATCACATATTATACATTTAAACAGATTAATCTTCAGTGGTTTTATAACTTTCATCCGTCTCGTTTATTATTTAGCGAAGGCGTTGTAGTAATTGGCCCATGTTTCAGTTTTTAATAGCAATTATTTTTCTACCATTAATGAAATTAATTGAAAGAATTTATTGAAAATTAGAATAAGGTAGAAGTGCAGACTTAATTTTTTGATTGTCAAAATTAATAGAAAAATAAATTTTACATAACAGGAAGTACCACCAGCTCGCAAAAGTTAAGCCTCTAACTTGAAAAGAGCCGGCGCTAGATTTAATACATTTAAATATGTTTTTAGATATTGATTATAAGTATGTGACAATGATAACATTGAAATTGACTACGGTGAAAACTTCATTCCCAAGATGTACCATCAATAGAATACTCGTTATAGTAGCCTTTAGCACACAAACGCTCCTTGGACATTGATAGTTTATTTTTATTTTAATATAGAAAATTTCTAAACGTTTTCATGGATCCTGTTGTAGAAGCGTATACATAATCTCATAAAGGAGCTGTCGGCGGAGCCGCGTCACATTTACGACAAGTTTATGTCTATTTCTAGTAATTTTACAATTTTTTTTAAATATTTTTCTTAATCAATTGATTTTCTGGAAGTAAACACGATATGTGTGCCCTTAATAATTATTGTTTATTAGTTCGACATGAATGAGTCAGCAGCGATGGGTATGTAGGTCATTTCGGTGGCCGAAGGCGCGTGTTGCGATACTCGCGCTGCGTCACCAATATTCACTCACTGTTCGCAATACACGTGTAACTCGACCTCAGTGGCACAGCGGCTACACGCTTGCCTTGCACCGGGAAGTTGCTGGTTCGCTCCCGGTGCATGAGTAAGAACCGTCGTAACCAAAATATCAATCGATTTCGCTGTTTATATTGTTCCGAGTGTAGACCTCTCCTATCAGACTGGAAACTTATATTTCTACAATAAGGTGATAATATTCCAATCTTCCGAATAAACGTAATTACTAAGATAATGAAAGTAGTGTGAAGTGTAATGTTATTTTTTCGACAAAATGACAGGACAAGTTCACCTTTATTATCGTAAATGATTCACCTGCCCATAACAATATTAGGATGGTGTACACAGTACCACATTATTTTCGTCGCTTTGAAACATTTGATGCCGAGTCTCAGTGCCTCAATAATTTCAATAGCTACAACGCCCTTCAAACCGAAACATACTGTTTGGCGGCTAAAATAGTAATTACGGCGGTATCTACCTAAATGGTGTCCGGTAACAGGTCCACCACCAGAGTTCTAAGAAATATCTCTTATTATGTAAAACAGTATCTACTTGTTTAATCGTCAAAACACAGACTGTTGGCAAAAGTGATTATTAATTCCAAAATTATATTTACATAGGTATTAGAGTACACCCAGGAATAGCGATAAAAAAATTGTCACGCTTACTGGCATCATTTTATACATATTTTTGTAAAGTACCAATTATTATAATTACACGAGTACAATGTCTGCCCGATTTGTATTTTAATTCAGTAATTAATCGAAAACAAACTAGTAGTATATTAGTGTCTGGTGTAGTGGGATATAACAATGAACTGACCTGATTTTTTATTGATTTAAACATATTCACAGGTGCCATTTCAGTTCAAGTATCCGAAACACTCGTTAGTAATATAGTGTTTGGTTTCAATTCTCATAATATATTTCTAGAACGATTGTCGTATATAAGCATCAAATAATCGCGTGCCAAAGGTTTCAACGGTCAACATGTATACTGTTGTCAAATGAAACTTAAAAAAATTTCCAGCCATTTTTTTTGTAAACTATTCTAAGACGATGAATACTACCTTCATATAATTTGATTGTCTTAAGTCGTAAGCTATTAAGTGTCATTACTCCAGTAATTTATACTAGACGGTCTTCTGCAACAAATGCACCTACCACGAGTGCATTTTATTTTAATTACTATGATTAGTACGAACCGAATGTGTCCATTTTCGTTGTATTTCTTGTTGCATGATAATAAAGACAGCAAATAATGTTAGGTCTTTTACAGGATACGTCTTATGCTAACGTGTTTATTAATTCTTGTTGTTAAAAACAGGCAATGTATTTATTATTTTAATGACTAATACAACTGCTTATGCTACAGTATCTCGAAGCAACCAACGGCTTTGGTAAATTACATAACAAAAATCATTATTCATATATCATTATTTAATCGAGTTATTACTTTATTTTTCTTATAAATTTTTACTTTGCAAGTCAACGAATATGAAACTTGCGAAGCACTTATAAGCTTTCTGTACATATGAATACGTTGTCGTTATCTAGAAGTTAATTTTAGTATACAAACAACTCCCAAAGTTTTAAAAGTGTTATTAATATAACCCTAATCGACGTTTCATCTGATATTTTTTGATTAAAGAGCAGCTTACGAAAATAAATATTATCGGCATTTGATTACGATAATGGCGATAAAGTCGATTTAATATTCGCGGTGCGGACAAATGTTACCGGAATGTTTTTGAACTGGAAACATGCGCAAAGTTTACTCACCTCCGAAAAACCAAATCCAGGCAAGTCTGCAGCGATCACTTCAAAAACGAAATCGTATCCGTCTCTCTGGCTGACTAGAGATGGGATAACCTTATCGAATTCCTTCGACGAACTTGGCCATCCATGTAACATAAGCAGGGGTAACGTTTTCACAGATTTTACCTTCGGTTTGGCTCTAATAAAATGAATATCCAACCCTTGAATTCGCGTTTTGTAATGGGGTAATCTATTTAAACGGTTGGCTCTTTCTTTAAAATCGTAGTTATTTGTCCAATATTTTATTTTGTTTTCTAAGTAATCTGTATTAATTCCGTATTCAGACATGATACCCTCTAATGGTTTGGTTAGTGGACGCCTGTTTTTTAACCGTTGTTTCAAATCGTGTATCATCTGAAAAGTGAAAATTATTGATTTTTATAAGTAGAAAATTAGTTTAGCTTTTATTCACAATAGCTAAATATCTTTTTTATACATTTTCTGCAGTTATTGTCATCACATTTTTGTTGTGTGCTTTAATATTGAGTTTATAAACGTATGATTAATTTCTGTAAATTTAAATGTATGAACAATATTAATTACCGTATCATTGAACTCGATTTTGAAGGTTCTAATTTTGCTATCGTCTACATCTCTAGGTCCACTTCCCCACCATTTTTGCTCATCAATATTCGGAGGATCTGGTATTTGTAGTAATGATATCGCGATTGCATACCATACTGCCAGCGCTGCGATCAGGAATGCCAATAATTTCAACATCTGTAAAAAAAAAGATTATTTATTTTATTTCAAATATTATATAAAAGTTAAAGTAACCTTCGATTCCCATAAGCTTTTACATTATCACAATCAACGAGCTTTCGACCATGCCCTTATTTAGGGTACTTATCAACGGAAGGGTAAAAATGTTATTTTTAAACTGAATAATCAAATTAATGGTGGGTAGGGAAATATAATTACTACCTACTTTTAATGATTCAAATTGTGTAACTGTAAAAACACACAAAAGTTATAGAATAAGAAATATATTCTTGTTATAAGTAGCTGAAATTAGAAGGAGAGTTTTAGTTATTAGAAAATAATAAGCAAAAATGGGAACCTAAATTTAATTTAGTAAGGTATTTACGATTTAATGAAAACATTATTAAACTAAATTTCTATTAGTGTCATGAAATTTTCCATATGTTATAGGGTGGATTAAATGTACGGAAATCTTAAGAAAGTTTATCAACATTTTAACAACCCTTAACAATTTTGTTTTAACCTATTAACACAAATTATGTGCATCTTTGTTTTTTCTTTAAGTATTTTATATTGAATTCATTTTATAGATTATAGACACAATTTTTCACTGTTCCGGTAGAGATTTATTTCTGATCAACCCTCTAAATATTACAACATACGTATGCTATATTAGACCTATTCTAGTTAATTAAGTAACATTTACTGATGTTAAATCTGTGTAGGAAATTAACGGAGCCAATATTAAAAATTATGTTTTATGCATTGTATTAAAATAGTGGTTCCATTTCTATTAATACTTGTTGTAACTTAATCGTTATGTATCAGTTTTCATTGAAGGAAGCAACGGTATTTAAATATAAGTTTAAAAATATTTAAAATTATTTAGACGTTCCTCTGTCGGTCTGGTCGTAATTACTTAGATCAGAAGTACTATTTCGTTATCAATTGCACAGATTAACAGTTAATATATAGATAGATAATAAAACAAAGTAAATTAACAATATATCATTAACTAAATTAACGAATGTTTTAGATAAATAAATTTACGTTTAGTGTATTGAATGTAATTTAATAATCGTGCAAATTAGTACTATTTTATTATCATTACATCCATTACGTAATGCGGGGTGTACATAAAAAACTACCCATCGAACAATTTATATTTTATTTAATGTAGGTATTAATAACTTTTGCGAAAAAAATCACTACAAAAAGAGTTTAAACCGAAACGTTCACATGCTTTTTTAAATATTCTTTACGTCCTCATTTGATACACAATGTCAATTCAAGTTAAATCACATTATAATTTTTAAAATAATTTACAAAATTACGTAATACTTAATGTACATAGATTATAAGAATAAAAAAAAATTATATTCGTTATAAATATCTATTTTTTAAATAACAACCCTAGCTTCTTAAGATATAGTTGAAAATAAAAAGTAGTTCACGCTGTCACGATTAAAATCACAAACATACCTTATACTAATGATGCACAGCTAGGTGATGATATTTAGTGAACTGATTAGTAAGCACTAAATAAAAATGAGTTGTGTGAGTGCGGCACGTGCGCCCGCGCCGGCGTCTGATGCCGGAATTGTGAATTTCGATTAAGTATTTGATACTAGCGGGGCCTATCTCCTACTAAACATGTAATACGGCCTTGACCTCGTCGCGCATCGTAACAACCTTCTCACCCAAATTTAAAGCAAACAATAATTACATCTACCGACAATCATCTAAACGTGCATTAGAATATTTATATGACATCTTATTAATACTACAGAAGTCCTGGTAGGGACATATTTTGCGAAGAGAGGAAACGGATGTAATTAAAAAGGTTTTATATATGAAAGTGTTTGGTTGGAGAGGAAGAAGAAGGTTGAAGAATCGATGGATGGATTGTGTGAGCGATGGGATGGGGAGCGAGGGATTGGGAAATATGCAAGACAATGATGATGATTAAAAGTATTAAAATTCCCATTCGTAAACATTCTAACAAACACGTAGCCATCTCAATTTTCCCATTTGTGGGACAGGACCTTCTCTTTAAATGAGAAAGTCGAAATCTTTTAATCTACTCTTGACTAAGTGCGGGTTGACGAATGTCATATATCCATGAAAGATGTTGTTCTTTGAATGTTAAATTATAATTTAAATAAAAAGCCAATATGCCCAAGGTCGTCTAATGCGCGAATCGAAGAGGCGCGGGTTCGATCCCCACTAAACTTGAGCTTTCGATGAAGGAAAATATTGTGAGGAAACCGACATGTTCGAAGAAAAAGTTTCTTATGAATATGTGACATCCGAACTTGGCCAACTCCAGTTCTTTCGTTGTGAATGAACGCCCTTAGACCTACCTGTAGGCACATTAAGCGGAACGTTTATTGTTATTATGAATTAAAATATATGAATACGTAGTACCCAAGGAGGGTTAGCGTCAGACAGGCGGCCAGCCGTAAAAACCATTGCTAAAACTTAGCAGTGTGTTTAGAACAGATGAGTACTAACACACTGCGCCAACCCCAGAAAAAAATGGGAAAATGGGCAAGACTAAAAAAAACATAATTTTTAAGGATTTTTTTCTAAGAAAAGACCTTTTGTCGTCACTCGTCAGTCCGTCCGTGCGTCTGTGTTTGACATGTTTTGGACATTTACTTTTGACAACATTCAAATAGCAAAGACATCCAAGTAATTTTTAAAAATTAAAATTTATGAGTTTATTCAAAATTATTAATTTTAACAAGGCGACGAGGCGGGCGTTGTTTTACCTGACGGTAGTGATACGCTTGCGAATAACAATGTGTACTCTAATTACGATATACACAATTCCGCATCGTCCTGGTCGCTTTGATACATAAGATGTCAAATCTCTTTACCTCGGTAGTTTCATTAGCTACATCACAGCCTTCAAACCGGAACACGGCGATGTATGCACTTCTAGTGGTGCGATTAATTTTTTTAACTATGAACGACTACCCACACGGATAAAATCGTTCAGTCGCTTGGTTACTATAAGACCACAGACGGAAACATGTATTTAATATGCTGAACTTATCATCATCATCATCAGCCTGGAAACGTCCACTGCTGAACTAATAACAATGTATATTTGGTTTCCGGTTAAAAAACCGTGAGAAAATATTAATAAATTCTGCAAGCGGTACAATGTAAAAAAAACTTTGAATACAAAATATACAATTTTAAGGCGTCTTTCATCTAAAATTTTATTGGTTTGTGTAAAATAATTTAAATGTGGGAACGTAGACAAATCAGTTATATTTATAGCAATTAGCTTCATTAATTTTGATTTTGCTTGTACTTATAATATTTACAATAGCAAATAATCAAATTCATGCGATCAAAATCGTCAAAAGGTGTACATATTATATATTTCCTTACATTAATTTCCCTATACTAGAGAATTTTAGACAAAGTCTGGAATAGAACCAGTCTTAGCACCGATATTTCAATTAAAAGATCAGAAGAGACATGTCATAAGACAGTAAAATACACATTTGTAATTTTTTCCCATTATTTGTGTACTTATTATTCCATCACGAATTTAACGTTACTTGGGATAAAAGTTAAAATCAAAGTACCGTCGAATTTAAGTAATTCTCGGGCCACATGTTCGCAGCAATTTCAATGTTTTTATATGATATTCTTAGTTTTAGTATAGTAATGTATTAATTCATCAATTATACTAAAACGTACTTAATAATAACATGCAAACACTAACGTAAATTACACGTGCAAAAATACAATGTAGAAAAATAATTTGATTTTTTGTCTGTGAGTATGCCCATGAATAAATTTTGATGATTTCACGTAAATTGATACTAATAAAAAGAAGACATGCGCACCGTGTGTAACTTGATGAAAGTAATGCGTTAAAATTTCTGTCTTCATATAACCATTTACATAAATAGGAATAATTATGTTGAAGTCGATTAAACTCTGCTTTATTAGCAAGTTGAAATAGAACAAATGGAGTAATATCGAAACATTGTACATGTATTAATTTTTGGACGTATTTTCAATGTGACCTGTCAGTGTAGGTTGAAAATTAGCGTATTCGTGGATAACATGCAGTATCTATTAAGTATTTCTATGTGTTACTCTAATACGAAAAATGTTATATAAATGTTAATTGCAAAGTTATTTCAAATTGAAAATAATATTATATCGTCGATATCGAGGTGGTTCGAGATTGTTACCGAACTCGAGCGTATGACGTCACACGATGTTTCTTACTACTCATCATTATATGCAGCATATAGTGTTTTGAATTTAAATCAATTACAACTTTTTATTGAATTAAAATATCAAATTTTAACAACTGTCTGTACCGAGAATATGAAATGTATTGGAGAATTATCGTTAATGGGAATTTGACTCAACAATTTCAGATACGACCGTCGTTTCTTTTTGGTATGCAATTTCCTTTAGAGGAGGCTCTAAGTGGAGATCTGTCTCGTGAAAGCTTGAATCAAATACAAAAGCGGTACACCGAGTGCGATGGTGCTGCTGAAAAGGAACCGACCTGGTGTCCCCAGAACTCCATGCAGTGTTATGTGCAAAAGCAAGTGGTGCACGATAAGGTAAAACCCAATACAATAACAACTTTTTTTGTTCGAAAGAAACATGAAAATTAAATACAAAACAATAGAAATAATTGTGGGTGGGATAGTATTTTATTAAAAACAATAGTTGTTAATGCACTCAAAAAATACAAAAAGTAAAATGTTTATCTGTTTTCAATATTAATGTCGAAGACAAAATATTATTTAAGTTGAAAATGTATTATTTTGTTATCGTGGTGACATTTTATTAACATTAAAAATTGTAACGCCTCCTGCTTATCGTTTACCCTCTTAATTGTTCATTATTTATTTCATTTAATAACTATAATTTTACTTTTCAGGCTGTGGCCGATTGTGTAGAAGCCTTAATAGGGACTTACCTTTTACATGGAGGTGTTTTGGGAGCAATCAAAATTCTGGAGTGGCTGAATGTTATTCCTGCACAGGTAACTACGTCAAATTTACATTAATTAATTTTTTATTGCATCATCATTTCCTTTTGCGATGTAGACGCAAGCTAGTAACGGACATTTTTAAATAATCTGGCGTATTTATTGAAATTAAATTCTGATTAATATTAAATTTTTTCTTTTGTTCTTAGACATGTTACGTAAGTTTTAAAAATATCTTTGATTTAATTGCTCGCAACAACACTCACTCTCTCTTACTTTAAAACATCTAATTCTGCACAAACAAAAGATTTCATAATCGAGGGAAGGATTCAGAAAAGCTATAGCAAAGGTCATTCTAATATGGACACCTGCTTCACAACAATATGAATTACTTTATAATATCAGAAATTAATAAAAAAATTAGTTATCATTTTAGATCATTGGTTAGATGTCGTTGGAGAACGGCGACGAAATAAAACACTTTTGTTTGTTTATTTTATTATCTTATTTCTCTCGCTGCCACGAGTACAATGTGATGCAATATTTATTATAATTATTAGCGCCATATCGTTATGGGCAGGTGCATCACTTACCATCAGATCACATATCGCCTGTCTTGTCGCTGCTAATAAAATAATAAATTAAGCACTCATCGAAATTATGTGTTTGGCAAAAAATTATTTTCATTTTCATTTTGTTTCTTTTCAGGATCGCTTGGAAAACCTGTTGAATAAATCTGTGCCCACGCCTTTATCCCAGAACAAGGCAACTGTTGCTGAAATTGATTATCTCCTTAATCACACGCGAACCGACGTACAGGAAATATTAAATTATACATTTAAAGATGCAGCGATTTTGTTAGAGGTAAATACTTTATTTTTGTCTACCTAGTACACTACTAATGAGTACCAATTACCATCAGGTAGGTCTTTCTTGCCGGAGCCTCGCTTCATAAGAGGCGCATCACACATGTATTCTAAAACGTAAAATGGCTAGATATTTAGAAGTAAACAACATATCGCTTAATCTTGTGAACGATTCTGTTCATAGTTTCTTATTATTATAAAACATTCAAGAGTTTAACTCCACTGAACCACATATTACATTATATTTTGGCGACATAACTATTAAATAAAAGAGTATGTGTATCAAGCAGTCATCTTTTTCTCTTAGATAACTAAAATAAAAACGTGATTAATGTTAAAAAGAAGTAAATTAAAAACGTATTAAGTGCTCTTGTAACACGATTCTTGATTTGATTTCGGGATACGCAATATATGATGTACAGTGGGTAGGGCAGGGTGAGCCGTGCTTTACTTTTATTACCGGCCTCGTTTTCATAACTACGTAAAATTTCGAACGAGTGTTAATCCATTGCATATAAAAACGAATAATTTTACGTAAATGTTTTAGTATGGCTAAGTGGATCATATATAACAATAAATAATATTGTCATTATTCTTTTCAGGCATTGTCTCATTCATCATATATACGCAATCGATACACGCGCTCCTACGAACGACTCGAGTTCCTCGGTGATGCTGTACTAGATTTCCTAATAACTTCGCACATATATGAGCTTTGTGAGGACTTTAAGCCGGGTGATTTGACTGACTTGAGGTCGGCTCTTGTCAATAATGTCACTTTCGCGGCCTACACCGTTAAATTGGGACTACACAAGTAAGCTTGAGAAATATATCATAATAACATTATCATGACTGGAGAAATCTTTCACAAATAAATAGTCAAGGTCCTTTATTTATTGGATAAATAGCTAGGTGCAATCAAAGTGTCATATATTGCGTTTATTATTAGTACGACGTTTTCAGGTATTTTACAGCACTGTTAGTCACATGAGAACTAAGGGTGTTGTAAAGCACTGGAAGAGTGAGATGAGAGATGTTATGTTTATTACTATTCGCTCCATTCCACCTTAATCCGATATTAATAAGATTTAATCAATTACACAAAATACAATAAGACTACTTCTAGACTTGACTAGTCTAGACTGTATATTTGGACTGTCAATAAAAATTGAAATCCAGGCATAACCGAGATATATGTTTGTGAAATTTAATTCTTTATAAATATTCCAGGTTCCTTTGCTCGCAGTTGAATCCAGTACTGGACCAAGCTATCTTGGCATTTGTAGAACATCAGGAACAAAGAGATCACGAGATAGTTGAGGATGTGCTGTATCTTATTGAAGAGGAGGAATGTCAGATCGCCCAGTACGTTGAAGTACCAAAGGTAAATATTAATATGTGAATTAACATTTCTCGTAGCCTAAAAATCAATATGACCATGTATTTTAACACAGAGGAAACGAATATGTAAATTTTCTTTAAAAATATTTTACTTAAATTTATTTTAGTTGTTGGCGTAGCAACGCGCGCCGGGTACAGCTAGTATAATATAAAACTAAATAAATGAATATTTTTTTCTTACAGGCTCTGAGCGATATTTTCGAAGCGCTGATAGGCGCTATATACCTGGACAGTCGCGGTAGCTTAGAGACCGTCTGGTCCGTAGTGTACAGAATTATGTACAAAGAGATCAACATGTTTTCTAAACGTATACCATGCCAGCCGGTGCGCGTATTATCTGAGATGATATACGCATGTCCTAAATTTGGGTATTTAACTTCTATTCTTAAAACATAGTTTACTAACTGATAAGTTTTTAATTTACTTTTTACATCTACATTACTGGTTATATCTAAAATCCAAATGATATTAAGTAATTACAAACTGAGCTGTCGTTTTACTATCAATATACAATGCCTTTAGAAAACCGTTCTTCCTTTTTTCATATTATTATAACATATTTTAATTAAATAAAATTTGTCGTTTCTGCAGGAATGTTAAAAAAACACCAGGTGAATTATCTAAAATGGTGATACCAGTAACTTTCTCTAAAAACGGTCATCAGCACACTGTGTACGGCGTCGGAGCCAACAAATTTCAGGCGAAGAGGGCAGCTGCAAAATTAGCCTTAAAGATTTTGGGATGTTAAGGTGCCGAAATCTTCAAACTAATGAATTAAATAATTGTCATGTGCACAAAATTCTGTTACAAAAAAAACTTTTAAGAAACATGAACAGCTGAAGAATGTCCATCCGAAACACGTCCAAGGGACGCGTTTTGGATCGGCATTCGGTCTAATATATTATATTTACATTCGGTCAATTATATTTACTATTTCTAAATTATTTTACAGGTTTGTTTATAAGAATTATAATTTTAAGTTTTATTATAAGTTATAACTTTAAAGTTTATTAAAGTATATGTAACACCAGTTTGTATCGAGTATTTTCGTTTTAGAATATTCAACGGTACAGGGTGTATTGATAGAATATTTCTTATACAGTGGTACCTCGACATTAGGGTACTATAACATAAGAATGTTTTAATATACGTGCCGCCGTACACTGTACATGGCGATTATAGAGATGTATTTGCAATTGATTACAATAATTTTTATGTGCACCTTTATGATAGTTATGTCTCTAAAAACGTATTGTTCAATGCCCTTTAACATTAAACACATATAAACATAAACAGCCCATTTAAATGTTTTCACAGCAGTAACTGTCCTTAATCCACCACGCAGGCCAAGTGCGGGATGGTGAATGACGCATATTTATAAAGGCTGTTTCTTGGAACATGTCGGCATCCCTCACGTTGTTTTCGTTCACCGGAAGCTCAAACTCATTCGCGGGGATCAAACCCGCGTTACAAACTGAGCTATCATGGCTGTAAAAAAATATATACGGTTACGTATTAAAAATATATATATAATATACAGAAAAAACTTTTATCACACTAACAGCGACTCAAACGCTTAAAGGTCAGAAGAAGCCTCCCAGCCTATGTAAAAAATAACTTAATTTCAAGCAATATTCGGTGTTTAGTTTACGTTTCTTTAAACATTGAATCCGTGAAATACATTTGAAAAATAAAATGGATCATCGTTAATCTTGGTTTTTGTTCAATTTAATCCAAGGTGATGATGTTAGCTGATGTGTAATCTCCTCATGTTTGTTATAATTAGGGTTTGCGTTTAACTCAACTCAAGTTTCGCTGTTTCATCTATTAAAAAAGCTGTTAAATATCTGTTAATTATTACATCTTTACGGAACGTCTGGTCCACGTTGTTAAGTGATAATAAGGGGGTTTTGGTAAAACTATAAATGTACTTGTTTAGAACATTCTCTCTCGTGTGTGTGTTCTAACAGCCGAGATACAACAAAGTTGCACCGCGTTTACAATCCGTGGGTGTTACATACTCATTCCACAGGTCCCGGAAGTGAATCACGGTCCTCGGTAATATAAAATGAGCTCTATCAATAGACTGATGTAATGAAGTATTTTTTTAAGAATAAGAAAGTATTTTTTTATATGTAAACTTATAATCCAGAGTTACGTTTTCGAATAAATTTCAAAAATAGTAAGGACATAGTAACTTGCTCTCTGTCATTGCAGATCAACTCATTAGTGCATATACTTTAGTTATCTAGACTATATACGCCTATTTGTCGTCGTTTAATAGATTATTTCGATTTTATGATATTGATTTAATTTCCACGTTTAATTAATAAAAATTTAAATTTTTGTTGTTTTTTTTTAACCAATATGCGGATGTGTAATAGTTATAAAGTTACCCGTTCCGTTAATTTCATATTTCTGTTCCTATTAACACCAATTTTTTGATTCTGTTATCCACTCGTTCTTCTGCAAAAGGTGTAGAGCTACACCGGGATTGGAGGGGCAGAGCGCAGGTGCTTAGCCTAAGCCTCGTTGAAACACCTACAAATGCAATAACGAGTCGTCTTGTCTTACAAGTGACAAACAAAATGGAGTTCTGCGTCCTAGCACCACGTTATTATAGGTAAACATATAATTTATTACCAGGAGAACGTTTCCTCTCTCGACACTTGTGAATGTATAGGGTAGCGCCTAAAATGTATAACAAAAGTTGAGAATCTGTGGCAGTAGACTCGCCTGGCACGTTCATATTGTTGCAGTGTGTTTTTTTTAAATACATATGTACACAAGCCATTGGATATAAATCATC
>DWHU01000176.1:0-24983 GCA_018247975.1 Parides photinus
AGAATAAACGTCCTGAGTCGAGGAAGGTCATGACGGAATAAATCAATGGCTCGTCGGCGACTGATTTGGTTTTTTGCTCTTTATTCTCCGTCCTAAATCCTACCTCTGCGCTGTGTACCGTTGCGGTAGCAATAAACACCGTCCGATGTCTTTCATCGTACTTTTAAAGTACGTTTACCTGGCCGACTGGTGAATACGAAAAAACCGTCACAACTTACCTGACAGTCTTACCTGAACGATTTTTCATTGCAATATTTATTATTGTGTACACTACCTGCTATAGAGACGCGATCGAATCGTAACCGGACGGGTTTATTTTAAACGGAACGCTGTAGTCGCGTGGGTTAGGTAGAGGTTATATACCGTTAGAATTGCCAATCTTTTTACGACATAAACTAAAAGTTAACTTTCTATTAGTAAATCTATAGTTACATATTTAATTTTCCATTTCGATTACATAATTAACCGATTAATTAACAGGTTTACTTAATGCAAACCTTTGCGAATGCTTATTTCCATACAAAACTTTTTTACTTACCCTCTATAAATGTTATATTTAGAGCCAGGTATTATATTGCAACTTTATTTCAATTCTTAATAGACGTTGGAACTAGTAAATCTAATTAAACTAGTAACAAAGAATGACCTACCCATCAGAATAAGTTTTCCTTTGTTCTTACTATCGAAGCAAAACTACACCGACGTTATTACTTTTATTATTCTGTAAAAACGGATATATTTCATATGTATAATTACTCATGATATCCAATTTTTATAATAATCTATCAAAAAGTTTTGATAATAAAAACATTTAAAATTTGGTCATTTGTCTAAAGCAAGTAATTTAGTGTTAACGTATGTTTATTTTCCGGTGTGTTCTTAATTAACTAAACTGATTTACCACTAGTTTTAAAATGTATCTAATTCTTTAAAACTTTTTATTAAAAAAAAAACTATTTTAGACGTTTTGCATTGTGATGGTACAATGTTCAAATGTAATAAATTAACAAAATTAGCAATAAGTGAAGATTAATGTAGATCTCGGTCATCACCTAAACAAAAAAAAAAAAACGCACGTGAATTACTTTTGTTCAAATAATTGGTTACGTTACGAAATATATAATTTTTAAATAAAACTAACCGATTTGCAAATCATTGTTAAAACAACAAAAATATGTTATTTTCATCAAAGTTTGTCGCTGTAAATATTAAATAATACGTAAATAAAATAAGTGCTAATTATGCACATAATTTTAATAATGTTATTATGATTATGCAGTACGCGTACATGTAATATTTGTATACATTAATATGTATATAGCTTAGTCTCTGTCCTTGTTTTTTTGTTTTCATAATTTTCCGTAAGCTGGTTATGTTGGGAACACTTAGCACGGTGTTGCTATTTAAAAACAATTCTACTCAATTCTGGCTAATGGTTTGGTATTAAATTTCTCGTATAAATAAAAAAACTAATAATTTTTGTTTGTTATGTGAATAAACTAAGAAAATATAATATGAATAGTGTACATGATTTCGTAATTTTAGATCTTAGATTTTTTAAATATCCTATAGAAATATCTGCGATTGGTTTAATAAAAGCCAGTCAATGTATATATAACTAGGTTTATAACACGTCTAAATTTTAACTTAGACAATAATATAATCTGTAAAATATATTTTTCGGTTTAAACTGTAAATGTTATTTCAGTCCCAAATTTATTTAACATTAAAATTTATTTGAAATGTTATGCTCATATTATAATATAGCCGTAGTTTTGGTATAATATGTGCATATTAAAAAAAACAGTAACAATTTAATGTTAGTTACCTGGCAACATTATCGTTTTTGACAGCTAGCCAGCTGTGTGTAGATTGAAAAATAAGTCGAAAAGCGTATCTGTAGCTGTCCTTGATGTGTCATCCATTTCGATAATTCGATCGAAACGTGGTATTTAAATTATATATTTGGGCATTTTATTTCATTAAGAAGTCTCGTAAAATATCTCTGTTTCTTTTGCAATTAATAATCTCCGGGTCTGTTGGCAGGTAGGCCTAACTAATAATTAATTGTAAAAATGTTTATGTAACGCAGCATTGTTCACATAGCTGAATGTATATTTCATCTTTGTTCCAGATAGCTGCGCAGTGAATATCGATAGGTGCGGTGTCATACCGAACGTTGTTCTTGTGTGCAGTGAGTGTGACGGTAGCTGATTAGGTGCAGTTTGTGGTGTGATGTGTCTGTGAGAAAGAGAAATTCACGGTGCAGTGGATGCTGAGGCGGCGGAGTAGCGCTCGCCTGGGCATGGTGCCGGGCAGGTAGCGGGCGCGGGCGGCCTGCGCAGGCCCCACACAAGCAGCCGCGTGTGTTCCCCAGCGTCGTCTATGGCCGAGCAACACATTACACCGTCGTCGCACTCTGCACTCACGAGAGAGCCCAACAGGTGAGATTGACTTGATCCAAATTGTATACTATAATTATATGACCATACCTCCACAAGTATGGCATGTTGAACTTACCCGCAAGCAAGAATACCTTCTCAATTATACGCAAGCTGAATTTATCACCACAATCGATATATGATGCATATTTTTTATACTATTCTCTAGAACCACATTAAAGATATTTATTACCATAAGGTAAATAATATTACACACAAAAGTTCTATTCGCTTGATTTTATTACAACAAATATGTGTTTACTACACAAATATTTTATAAATATGTTCTGGCAAGTACATATTTGCTGTGCATATACAGACTAAACTAGTGTCACTTTGTGTAACACAGTATTATATTCCAAGTTTTGTTCATCAAATAAAACAAATTGTTTGATTACCCTACAATAGTGGCACAATTTAACATTAGCCTAGAAGTACCACACCGAAAATGTATTCTTTAGATACATTATAATTTCTCGAGCTTTTGTAACCAGTGAAGTTACATTATACATATTCTGAAAAGAGTTACGAGAAAATCTGTAAAGGCTAGAAATTTAACTCGAATGTCAATCTAGATAAATGAAACAAATTGTTTTTTGAGATGTACACTTCTGTTTTATTTCCATATTTTCAGGTAGATAGATGGGTTCTGTTGCCAATGTGTCTAATTAGTACCACCACAACACCAATTGCTGCTATTAATTAATTGTCATGCAAAATGGCACTTGAGCACTAGAGCTACTTTACTAGGTAAATGAAGGCATTAGGTTAAGCAAACTCTGCTGGCTCAAGCTGGCAGATAATGTATATTCCTTTGTAGAAACATGTAACCATCTGTCAAAATTCTTTGATGTTGGTCATCAATGGGTTTTTAACCCTTTTTTCAATTTTTAACCTGCAATACTTAAATGAGATTTTACCCACATTTCATAAAACTATGAAAAAAGAATCTAGTATAATTTACTTCCCGACATGATATTTTTTTATTTATTATGTCATATATGTGTGTTCCAAAGCAATTCAATGCATAGGTAGATAAAATTCATGTTTTACATGTTTTAGGTGACACCTATATAAAAACCATTAAATTAAATAATTTATTGTGTAATAAAGTGTGTTTTGTTGCAATGTCTTTCCTCCTAAACTATAAGCAATAGGAGTTTGAAATTTCCTATACAGGTAGAGAACAGTGAAACGGTCGTCTAAGAAAAACATGTTTCGAAAATGTAATTGTAGTTTTTGAATTATCACCACAAAATTATGGTGTCAGTTACCATACCCATTGGAGTACTTCAATGTCAGTCACTGGTGACTGACAAGGCGGTCATGTGATAATAAACATTTTTTTTCCAATTAACTTATATTTCTTTAAATGTAAAATTTCTTTTGAGACATCTTGTCTGTTATACTTCGTCACATTAAAATCTATACTTCGCTCAGCTCAACCCGCCATGCACAGCAAAGAGGCGGGTTCCTAGTTGGTATTTATTTAATATAAACATAATCAGGTGCAATCAATAATATTTCTATTTTTTATATAGTATCGATATAGGTCAGGACGTTGGTTGGTAATCCATTCTGCTTCCACAGGTCTTCTCCTAGCAGGGTGGTGGGCGGTCGGTGGTTGCGTCAGGTGCGTCAAGCGAGTCGCAATCGCCGCAACAGACGTAACGCGACGTCACCCCCGCCGCGGTCCACTAACCGAAATTCTAGCCGCGCTTCTGACGTCGAACCTCAACAACACGTTCAACTACGAAGAAGTTCACGTTTAGTGAATTCATTACCTAGGTCGGACTATTCCATCTCGGAACGTTGGTCCTACGGGGCAGACGTCTACGAAACCAGATACGACACCGATTACCGGAGTGGTGATTCCTGGAAATATTCCAGCAGTGCTAACTCGACGCGCGGCCGGAACTCGTCGTATGATCAAAAACATATTAAACCTTATTCTTCTTCTACTAACGCAACTGAAGATTGCGTCGCATATTGTACACGCTCACGAACTGCTCTAAAATTTAGTGAGACTGTGTGTGGTGCGTCATTATCAAATAATTTGAGAACACAAACTTTATCACGAACACAGGTAAACCAAAACGCAACAGCGACTACTTCACAGGAGCCTTCGTTGAATCATAGCGAAGGTGGACTTCTGCCATTAGACGAGAGAGACTTCGCCTATTCACCTTTCAGTTCGTCGACTATAACCGAACTCCTCGACTCGGACTATTCTGTATACAGCCCAACAGCTCATCGCAGGAAGGGTAAGAAGCGAAAGCGGTCGCATCGTTCTCTATCCAACCGAAAAAGTAGTTGTTTGTTAGAAAGCGAAGATTGCAAAAAGAAGTTTAAGATAGATTCATACAAGGAGGTGTACGAAACAAGCGAGGACGCTATTTCAGACAGTCGTCCGGAATACGATTCGGAGAGGCCGGAGTCGGCGGCCGCGTCGCATTCCTCCTGCACGTACCTGCTGCGTAACAGAAACAACCGCGAGCTCGGCGCGCCCACCTCCACCGTCGTTAGCGATACTTCAGGTAACCAATCTACTAATTCCACCAATCACCTAATCAGTTTATTACATGTAATGGTGCCAAATGAGCTGTTGGTTCCTTTCCATTAATAACATCTAATTACTAACGTATCATTAATATATATTTTAACTGTTTTGTCGTAGCATCTGGTATAGTATTTTAACTACCTAGAAATAATGGTTAGTTAATTTCCATTGAAAGTTTTGTCTCGCTACAAAGCTTAACGAACTCGTTATCATCTCTATCGAATGTATGCATTCACAACAGTTAATTTATTTATTATTGTAACCATGTTTATCTATATCCTTACAGCAAGCACATCCACAAGTGAGGTGGTAAGAAATCAATCTGTAATTGAGCGAAAGGTCGAGTTTCGTGGAAGGAGTACTCCACCACCATACAAGGATTTACAAGGTAAACTATTAGTTAATGTGATAATTATACTTAATTAGTCCCATTAAGGCAAGTAAACCATATTAATATTTAATATGTGTTTTGCAGAGGCCAGTTCTTCAAAAGTGCCCAGTAGTGAAAGTAAGCTTCTGATTGTTCCTCGTGATCTCCCGTATTTAAGACAAACTAACGCTCGTAGGGTAAGCAAGATTTTAAAGTTTGTAGTGTGCTCAGTGTTGTTTTACAAAAGTGTTTACTTTTAACTTATTTGGCTATTTCAGAGTATCGCTGCTGCAACGGGTGCGACCCTGGGTGCTTGCTTGACAAGAGGTGCTGGTACTTCGCAGCGCCAGAGGCAGGACGCTGCTTCTAAACGACAGGTTCGCGTTTTCTAAATATTATTGTAAAACTTTCTATAGTAATTGCGGTTTTGTTCTGAATACTGTCATGAAAATTAATAATTAAAGTACAACCGATTCCACATTTATTGATGATTCGCCTCTATTTCTTTAACCGAATAAAATATTTCTGATAATATTCTTTATTGGTTTATGTAACTTAGTTTATTTTTAATAATGTTTTCCAGGTTTCCGGAAGTGAAGAAGCGGCTAGCAGTGCGGCAGGTGGGCGGCGGGCACGTGCTCGCGATATGCCGCAGCCGCAGCCGCAGCCGGCATCTACGAGACGTGAAAAACGAGGCAAGTGCCTCATAAGCTCACACCTTTTTTTATACCTCTCAAGAATGTTTTGCTAAAATTAGGAATAGAAATTAAAAGTAAATGTAATGTTAAATTATAATATTGTACTTTCGTATCACAGGCAAAAGCAGTCTGGGTTCGTGCGCTAGTACTGGTGGTGCGTCCAGCCGGTCTCACCCCCAGCCATTAACGACGGTAAATATTATTTTACATGTTATGGAATTAGTATCTCATTTTTTTATATTTTGTCATACATTTCGTTTTAAACTGTCCAGGGTGCGATGGCGTCTACATCTTCTACACCACCTGTGTCCGCTTCAGCCGTATCCATGCCTGACAGTGCATCAAACGATGCGAAGCAGAAAGGCAAAGGTACTAATGCACATCAACAAGTTAGTGTTTAAAAAAGATTGATAAAAAGCAGTTCACTAATCACTCTGTAAGGTACATGATGTGCCCAGTGTATTTATTTATTTAAAAAATCTTTAAAAAACTGATTACGCGAAAAATATACTAAATTTCTCATGAAGGTCAGTTCAAAAGACGAAGAAATCATTTAATATATTTTTTGTTAATTTGTTCTTTAGCATCATCCTCAGGCGAGGAGTGCACCAGCGGTGGTGCAGGCGCGAGTGTTGCTTCGGCAGCTTCGGGCGGCGGTGGCGAGGAGTCTTCGTCAGAGGAGGGAGAGGTTGGCCGGCTGCAAGCACTCTTAGAGGCCCGCGGCCTTCCTCCGCATCTGCTTGGGGCACTCGGACCACGCATGCAGCATTTGCTGCATCGCACTGTCACCGCCAACTCCGGTAACATCCATATATGTTTCTTAATTTTTACGTCTGCATTCCGTGATAGGAGAGCACAGAGATTTTAAGAATAATTTTTGCTATTAACATTAACAAATGATGGTATACAGCAAAGAACATGAACATTAATATTAATTGTTTATTAATTTTTCTCTCTCTTTCAGTATGACTAACTAATTCAAGCACCAAAATCTCAAATAAATTATATATAAAAGAAAAACTTGCGTGACAAATTTACTAACAAATTATAAAAAGTTTTTAATTCAAAGGATATTTTTTCTTTTACTATGTTGTAAGATCAATATCGAAAAATCTTTAACTCATCGATTTTATACTGGAATTTTTTTAAACTGCTTTGGTTAATTATATCATATTGTTGTAAATATAATTGTAGCCTCTAATTATTTTAAAGAAAAAATTACTTATTGTTGTTATAAAAATGTTTGTTGTTAAAAGTGAGCATTTGACATCTATAGTTAGAAATATAATTTTGTTTGCAGCTGCTTCAAAAGCCGCACAACTTTTAGCTGGCTTGCAGGCAACTGGAGATGAAGGTCAACAATTACAAGCAGTTATTGAGATGTGTCAGCTTCTTGTAATGGGAAATGAAGATACACTAGCAGGTTTCCCAGTGCGCCTCGTTGTACCTGCTCTAGTTAATCTCCTCGCTGCAGAACACAACTTTGATATGGTATAAAATATTTCTTACATATATTTTTTATGGAAATAAGATAGCAATTCATTTGCATTTCACATGGTTTTTAAGTAATAATAGGGCTTTAGATACTCTACCATATGCTCACTCCTATTAATCTAGTCCTTCCTCAGTCAAACATCAGTACCTTTGACATTATTTAGACAGACAGATTAACAGATGAGAATGGTAGCTAGAGTAGTCCAAAAAACCTTACCACCAATAAACATGTGACTCCAGGAACCAAGCCAAGGATCTTCATGTTACTAAGCAAGCATTGACAGTTCCTTTATATTCATTACCCTCTAATGAGGATCTAATCACTAATATTTGTAGTGATAGTCTAGATTTTCAAGTTAATTTATGTGTTAATTTGTTATCTCATGGAGAATTGCTGATGACGCAAACATAAAATGTTTCCTTCGGTTGGTGTATATTGTTAACATTATTTTCTAACAAACGTATTAACTACAGATGAACCACGCATGTCGCGCTCTAACATATATGTTAGAAGCGCTGCCTCGCAGCAGTGGCGCTGTGGCGTTAGCAGTACCGGCATTCCTTGACAAACTTCAAGCCATTACTTGTATGGATGTTGCTGAACAGAGCCTCACTGCACTTGATATGCTCTCGCGACGTCATTCCAAAGCCATACTGCAGGCAGTAAGTTAATCTATTTTCAAACTTTGTCATAGACATTAACTTCGATTCCTCTTCCATTTTTAATACTCGACAACTTTAAACGACCTATTTTGTGATTAAGCAATAGACATGATCTCTTGTCGTGTACCAGTACAACACGTCAAGGGATCATGGTAGTTTTCATTTATTGTAGTAACAATGTTATATAACGGCCTATAACATTGAGTTGATTTTTATTGGGCTTTTTACCCATTAATTTCACAAAAAACCGTTGGAGTTCATTGTGACTAAGAAAGTGTATACTACCTGTATTCTTTACAATATTTTTACTTGTTCGTGAACAGCGCGGCGTGTCTGCTTGCCTCACCTATCTGGACTTTTTCTCAATCAATGCCCAACGCGCTGCATTGTCCATCACGGCGAATTGCTGCCAGAATCTTTCGCCTGATGAATTTCATCTCGTTAGGGACTCATTGCAACTACTGGCTAACAGGTATGATTTTTGCACAAATTTTAGCAGAAGATTAAATGTTTAGAATATTAATCTTTACATACAAACTTTCCAATTTTCCCGATACTGGGATTCAGGGCCTCCCCTCTCAAGAAGTTGAGTCAACACATTTTATTCTTCACTCTGGCTAAATCTTCTTTGGTGAAATACTCATGTTTACAAAAGCTGTTGTTTTTGACACATGTCTGTTTCCTTATGACATTTTCCATAGCCAAAAGTTCAATAATCTTTGCTCGCCACGCGAGATGTACAGCGCAAACGACTGCTTTTCGAACTGCTCTATAACATCAGTATTATATTATAGTTAATCCTTGTAATTATTTACACATTAGATCGCAACTACGAAGTGGTTAGTATCACCAAACCTGTGATGTACCACCACCTTAGTATAATATTATTTACGTTATAGGACTATACATTAAAGCATATTCTTTTTAAATTAAGATTAACCCAACAAGACAAGAAATCGGTCGAGTGTGTCTGCTTGGCCTTCTCTCGCTTGGTTGATAGCTTCCAACATGATCCAGCACGTTTACAAGAAATTGCCTCTCCAGAGTTATTAACAAACTTACAGCAACTTGTAAGTATAAACAATATCTAATTTATTTCCTATGATAATTTCCTCAAAGGTGTAAATAAGTATACACGTAAAGTTTTTGTGTGTATGTGGCTGCGGCTTTAAGAAACACGGAGTACAGTGTGGTGCTGTGTTGTGTATAACACTCTTAACTGCCACGTTGTTATGGGGGCAGGCACATCATTTACTATCAGATGAACGTTCCTCTTGTCGCGATGTTTCGATGAATTAAATAAAATGTCATGTTCAATTGAAGTATTCTGGTATTAATAATGAATTTAACCTTGTATGTAATTTTCTGTGATGTTTGGTCTCTATTGTCAGTGTCATTTTTATCTGTCTAGTTGGTGGTGCAGCCGCCGTTGATATCTGGTAGCACGTTCATTACGGTACTGCGGCTGCTGTGGGTGATGTGCGCTGCGTGCCCGCAGCTTGCGCTCGCACTGCACCAGCGCTCTATCGTCGACACGCTGCTTTGCCTGCTAACTGGTTCCACGTTGCACCAGGAGGTAAAAGTGTTTCTTGTTCATATTATGATCCTAATAAATCATTCGTCTAGGTTTAGGGAATAAGACATTAACTTCTAAGTTTAAAACAAAACTACATCATCATAGGCCATTTGGTGCTTAATCCATAATCATCGTATTTTGTTTAATTTGGATGTATGATGGTCCTGTTTATTATATTTGAAAAACTTATTGATACTTGATTTTTTTGTTGCTTTTCACAGCAGGTGGAGCTCCTACCACGTTTACCACAAGAGTTGTACGAGATCACTTGCCTTATTGGCGAACTGATGCCGCGGCTGCCTACAGACGGCATCTTCGCAGTGGATGCGCATCTTGATCGTCCCTGGTCGATTGGCGCTGAGCGCGCTGCGCATTGGCAGTGGCGGGACGATAGAGGTATACTATCATTATTTTTATCATTGATAAGTAAGCCAAACTGATTTCGTGTCTTTTAACTTTTACCATTTTTTTTTTGCAATTCTCGCCGAAATTATATAGTGTACTGTATTTTCTAAGAAACCTGCATGTATTATGTAGTATTATTGGTCGGACTTATGTAATCTTTTACAAAAGTCCACTAAGGTATCCGAATATCCGTTAAAATATTCTATCTGGTATAATGTTCTATGTGACATTCCACGTTATTTTATTTTTGGTGTCATAAAAAGTGCCTTAAGTCTTAACTCATGCTAAGTATATCAACCGTGTCTATGATAATCACCCAACAACGGTGAAAATTATCTAAATGATGATTATGTAAGCCATTTACGTATATATCTTATGGTTTAATGTTTCGATTTCTTTAACTTACGCCATTTGTTAATGAGAATATGCCATTTGTTAATGAGAATATACCTTGCCTCACTTTGAAGAAATATGGTTAACGCCATGTGTTTGAAGTAATCCTGTTTCCGTTTCTTCGTTACAAATATGTTATTAACCTACCGGGATGTGATAAGCGTTAATGGAAGCGTAAGGTAAAAAAAATATGGGAAGGATATCACGAACCTACTCTGTGTAAAGAGGATTATCCCAAAGTGCGATTGATCAGGCGTATGGCGGTCATACTCGTGGGCAGAGAGCCGTGCGCTGGAGGCGGGTGCTTCGGGTGGCGAGGAGGAGGTGTGCCTGACGACGCTGGGGCGCTCCTACACCGTAGACCTGACTGCAATGCAGCAGATCAACGACCACACCGGCACAGCGCGTCCTGTGCAGCGCGTTGCACCGGCAGCACTCGCCACTGATGCTGCAGCTGCCACTACCGCACCTGGTAAGCGCCTACGTTGCTTCTTTGTACTAAGGTTTAAAACCTTGCGTTTTATCACTCGACCAAGCGACAACGCTAATACAAACTAAACATTAACTTGGGAAGAGGTATGCTTGGTTGCCCTCTACAACATAGCGTTATTTAGGAAGGATATTTTTTACACCATGTTTTGGTTGTCTTGTTGAGATAAAGATGTTAAAACTTGTTCATCCAGTAGTTCTTCAAGCTGCTGCGGACGCCAATGTTTTCTTGTATTTTTCTCCAGATAGTTTAAATTTAAACAAAACATTTTTTACAACACATCTGTATGATTTTACTAACCACTCCTTAGATCCCCGCATCGCAATGGTGCGTTGTAACCCATCCCTAGTACGCGCGCTTCTCGCTGTGCTACACGAGGTGTACTGGAGCTCGGCTGGGCCGGCAGTACGTTCGCAAGCTCTGAAAGCCATACTGCGCTGCGTTTATTATGCTGATGCACCATTATTGCGTCAAGTACTCAAAATGCAGGTGAATATTGTTATCTCAAACATAATACACTTCAGCAAAGTTAATTCTACGAAAGAGTTTTCTTAAAACATATGTGTGGGGTTAGGAGCCTTCGAAACCTTTGTTTCTAAGGTGTACGTGCTGTGTCTCGAGAGGCTCTGGTTCTGTCTACACTGAAAATCAAGTGAACGAATACCTTGTCAAGAAACAGACTTGTTCCTAATGCAACAACCTCGTGTGCATCTGCTCTCTGCCAATAAATAAAATAAAATGCTGGCTGTGTTCTTCTGTGTATACCATGGATATAAAACAATAATGTGTTATTTAAAACTACTAAATATAATATCATATGTTGGAAAAACATCTCAATTATATAATTGCTCTTTGCAACAGCTGCTAACGATTAGTACTAAATTGACACGGACATGGTACATGTTGAGAGAAATGCAAATTGTTTAAAATGTTCTGCATTTACTTAATCTATGTTATATTTACAATACACAACTATGTAATTATTTAACTGTTTTTAAGGTAATATCATCCCACATTGCTGGTATGATGGCATCCAGCGATCTGCGTATAGTTGTGGGCTCACTTCAATTAGGAGAAATTTTGATGCAACGATTGTCTGACGAGATGGGCGCGCAATTCCGTCGCGAAGGTGTACTGTATCAAGTGACGCAACTGGCTGAACGTACTCCGCCAACGCATTCCCCAGCACAGCCTCATACTTCACGTCAGCCTAAATTAAAGGTGATATTTTAGATTTTTAATTGATATCTATTAATTACTAGTAATTCTGACTTCTTTGGTAGATTCACATTATAAATACACTTTTTTAAATTTATTATTTTGTCAGCAGTCTCCAAGCGGTACTAGTGTACGCTCTGCCGGAGGCTCTTCGCCACCTGCATCTACTTCGGCTACATCAATTGATCATAATTTGTCTTTGGCTTTCTCCGCTTCAGGCTCATTCGTCACAAGTTCATTACGTAAGTTTTTTAATATATTTCCAAAAAAAAACTGTTCTTCAGATAGTTTGTTTTATATTTAGCATTCTGCAACTTGCTAATATCATACTTTATTGATTCATAACATTACAGCTACAGCTAGTGAAGTCTCTGAGCCAGGGCCGACGACATCAGCGTCTATATATCCCCATGCTCCCGCCACTGTACACAGGTTAGTGAAGATAATAACGATATTCTATAATCATTTAAGAGGGCGTAAATCGTATCACCCACAAACTGTTTAACAGTTTGGCGAAATACTTGTAATGTTATTATTGTAACCTTTTTTGAGGATAATAAATAAAATAAAAAAGTTAAAACTTGCAGTTTTTCAACTGAGCACATCAAATAATTTTTCATATTCTGCTGCATTTTAAATATGCGTAGGAAAGGTACAAATAAAAACACCAATAGTTACTAACCGATAACCTTTGCCGTTCATACCGTAACGTCCCATGGTCCCACTGATTTAAAGATCATGAGGAACTGTTTTCGGCACAGTGTACGGGGTCTGGTCGCTGTTCGATTCCGCATACAGCTTTTTAATTAAGGTATGAAAACGCTGATGATGTTACAGGTCAGGTAGTCCCCTGCAGCTAGCAGAAATGCTAAAGCGTAAACGCGCTGTAAAGCGATCTGGCGGCGCGCCTGCGCGCTTACCTCGTCGCCGCGAGGATCTCTCTCCCGCACACCAGTCACCGGCAGCGCCGGCAGCTCCCGCGCCGCCCCACGCGCACGTGCACCACGCTCACGGTGATTACCACCACATTATATAATACTTCTTTCGTCTATAGCCAAATATTATAATAAAGTTTTAACTCATTAATCCATGTATAAATAATTAATGTATTTGTTTTGTACTGACAAGAGACACTTTCATAGCCTGCTGATAATACAACTTTTAATAGTATAAATCTTTAAATCCTTTTCGAGTGATTTTTGTTTACTCAATTTTAATATTTTTTTGTTTATATCTGTGGTGACTTCATATTATTTTAGGTTACCCAAAGAGTAACCTAAAAGAATGTTTACGCCAAATAGTTGCGTTTTTTATTGATTAGAAAATTAACAATAACTTTTTTTTATTGTAGCTTCCGGGATCCCATCCGCGGCCCGCTCTGCGTCTCGTGTCGGCGGTACCTCTAAAGCATCATCTTTCCTATCTTCTCTGAATCCATCACGTTGGGGACGCACACCTCACGCTCACAAGGACACTGGACTTCTGGCTTCTCCACATGTATCGACAAATCTCACTGTTGTAAATAAGTTAGTAATAGATTCTCTTATTTTATTCTATAAGATTCCTGTGCTTAAATCAGATGTTGGAACTAATTATTGTTATGGATTATTATTAAAGATTGCTCTGTTTATAACACACAATGTCATGTCAAAAAATTTAAAACTGTACTGTTTTATGTTTAAAAATCAAGCTCTATCGGTGTCTATATTAAATTAAAACCTGTTGGTTGTTCTGTGTATGGGAGGATGAATATATTTTTTTATATTCTCCCACAAAACCCTTGAAGACAGATCTTTAGTGTTAGTAGGTTTTTTAAAATATCCTATGGGATGTACACCAGTACTTTAAGATGGTTTAGCGATTTTTCTTGAATGGTAAAAGATTTTTATTTGATAAAGTGTTAAATAAATAATGAATATTCTAGCTTCATAGTGATTGTAGTTGGAGAAGTAGAAAGTGTTTGAGCTACAAACTAGGAACACACAATATAAATTAAATGAGAACTAAACATATTTTGCAGGGAAAAAGTTCGGGAGTGGATTGTATGGAAGGCGAGTCGTCTGCAGCGTGAGTGGGGAGCCCTGGGCGGCGGTGCCGGCGCCCTGGAGCAGCTGGCTGGGCTCGCCGCTGCGCTGCCCCACGCGCACCACAGTCGCGCTGCACTTCAACAACTGCGCGACACTCTCTTACACCATGATGTCTCGCCGTTCGAGGTATCTATAGTAGTGTATAATACAGTACAGTACTGTAATACAGAATATTCGATCTCACTGTTATACGATATTCTTTGAGAGTTAAAAGAAAATAGTTTAAAAACGATTTCCACAAACTTTCCAGGTCAACCATTCAGGTGTCTTAGGCGCGCTGCTCCAGTTCCTTACTGGTAGCGAAACAGAGGCTGAGTGCATAGAAGATCGAGATGGCGAAAATGAAGTACGTGATGTGGAACAAGAAATAGCAGAATGTGAAGAGCGTCTGCGTCTTTTCCTCCATATCTTTGCTGATATGCCACTTATTCCCGAGTACGTTATTTTTTATCATTATTTGATTAACTACGTGATGATTAACAAAATTATTTCATTTGGATAAATGAAACCGGATCTTGATGTTTTAACCAGAGATCCTGTTTAGATAATCATTTTTATGGACTTAAAATTGTTTTAGTGATAATGAATGGAGCGAAAAGGTTTCTACAATAGGAGTGGATTCGGGTGCTGGACCACTAGCGGCGCTGGTGGGCAAAGTGAACGCGTGCGTGTCGCACTTGGAGCAGTTCCCCGTACGCGTACACGATCTACCCGCTCGTCCCGCGACCTCCGCTCTCAAGTTTTTCAACACTCATCAGCTCATGGTTCGTAGTATGTTTGATAATCTGGTAGTAAAAATCCAATGAACACAAAAGAGTAATCTTTTTTGACTAGAAATTTGTTGGATAGTCAAACAGTTACAGATATGTCTACATCGTTAAATATTTAAGATTAAATCATATTTTGAAATCAATGTTTACATTATCAATAATAACTTTTGCATTGTTCCAGTGTGATCTCAAACGTCATCCAACTTGCACCAACCTGAAACAATGGAAAGGTGGTGTGGTGCGAATTGACCCATTAGCTTTAGTACAAGCCATTGAGAGGTAAGAAGTTCATTAGTTTTTTTCGTTATGGTGGTGGCCTTGTTTAAATGTCACACATATGAATGATGAAACCTAATTTTTTTTTCAATAAACACTGTTTTCTATTGTATACCATAAAAAATGGGTGGTAAGGGTGGATTATTGGTTAAATGGCATTCTTTCCCAGTTAACCAAAAAAGGCACATTTTCAATTTTATGGTAATGGAGTATATAGATCATGTATAAGTATTAAATAGTTGTCTGAATAAGTAATGGTCATGTATTGATTTTTGTATACGTTGAATTCAGATATCTAGCGCAGCGTGGATACGCGAGCACTAGGGCGCGTGACGGTTCCTCGGCGGCCGTGCACTCTGATGATGATGCTGCATCTGACGATGACGTAGAGGACACACTCGCCACGCCGCCTCATCATCAGTCTACTGAGTAAAAGATTTTTGCATTATGAGACATTACATTTTTTTATATATGTACTATGTTATTAGTATACAACAACCTAAAAATTGGTACTAAATATTATTTCATATGTAAAAAGGGGGCTAACACTCACATCAATTTCGTATAGTAAAAAGGACAAAGCGATTGTTGCTGGTGGTTTGTACCCATACAGACTACTGTTCATATATTCATAGCTGTGGCTCGGCAACGTGGTTTACAGTTTTAGAACATAAGCGTAAGTAGCTATACAGGTTCAATAAAACCCTACCCCCAAGCAAATTCCACAATGTATCTCTAAAATCTAACTATATACCTCAGTGTTAGAAGCAATAAAAATCTCTATTTATCACTTACAACTATCTTCATAATATTAATTCAAGTTTGTATTACTCTTGTATGTATATGAATAATATTTTAAGTTTGTAATTATTTTACGGTCTTCTTATGCAAGAATATTACTTTTAGTGCTGAACACAAGTTAGAGTTCCTTATCGGCGACACTGTGCTGCCCTACAATATGACGGTGTACCAAGCAGTGCGACAGTTTGGCGAGCAAGCAGACGCCGACACAGATACTGAAACGCCTCTAGGTATGACTTATAGGAACTAGAAGTTATGTGGTGATATGTTATAGGGTTTTGTTGTTTTCACTTAGGAATCTTTTGTAATTGTTGCATTGCAGCGAACGCGGGTATCTGGGTGCAAACTCACACTATTTATTACCGCGCGGTGGAGGCAGGCGAGTCGCCCCGCCCCGATACAGCGGCATCGCGCAAAGGCAAAGGTCACAATACTAAACTTTCTTCACGTCGTAAACCTGACTTGCTGTGGAACGGTAACATTTATTTTTTAAAATGATAATATACTTACTAACATTTCGGTGCCATAAAGTAACTACTCTTACCATGAAGTTACCGCGCTAATAAATAAGTTGTGTTCATGCCTCTAACATGTAATAGGATGTATGCTTTGACTAAGTATATGCGATAAAGCGATGGTTACGTCTGCAATAATTCTTTTAACAAATAATAAACGTGTATTTCTTTTCAGAGGGTGTAGTTCCAATACGCGAATCGCCTCTCGTTATAATACTACGTTCACAATTGATATCTAGTAGCGAAGTTAAAGATGCGTCTCTGCCAGCTTTAGGATTGTTGCGCGCTCTCCATGCTTTAGCACGCCATTGGCACACGTTATATCGTGCGGCCTGTTTACCAGATCACCGTCCTCTCGTGCCAAACTCGGAATTTATCAATGCCAAGGTAGATAATTTCACTCATTTTGTAGGTAATACATCAAAATAAAAATTTAATTAACATTATTTTGTCCAACAAATATTATCGATTATAAACATTAAACTGTTTGGTTGTACTATCCTTTGGTCTTTGCATTTATTTTGATTGGAGTTTTGTTATTGATTATAAGCTAGTAAATAAACCAATTGTATACAGCTTGCTGCAAAGGCCAATCGCCAGCTTCAAGATCCATTGGTGATTATGACAGGAAACTTGCCACCATGGTTGAAAAAAATTGCATATGCATGGTAAGTTAAATAGTATTTTAAAATTATTGTACCAAAGAAATGTATCATTGGTCGGTTAACTTTTTTTATAATAGATAAAAGATTTGGTAGCATCTGATTGAAATTCTCTGTTCCATACATTGGATCTTTGTATTATTCTGGTTTTGGGAACATTCATATTTTATAATAAATGATTCTTACCAAATCACTAGACCAGTGATTCTCAATCACTGTGCCGCGGCACTTTTGTGTGCCGCCAAATATTGCAAATATTAAATAATGTTAGTGTGCTGTAGTAAGTAAATAATTTTTATCTTTTTCTTCGTGTGCCGCCAAATTTTAAAATCGTTATACATGTGTCGCAACAAAAAACGTTGAGAATCACTGCACTAGACAATAAATAAAAAAAGGAATTTATTTTAAGTGTTATTATGTTCGTGTCAGTCCATTCGTGCTGCCGTTCGAATGCCGTCACCTGCTGTTCTACGTGGTGTCGTTCGATCGGGACCGCGCGCTGCAGCGGCTGCTGGAGGCGGGCGGCGAGCGCGGCGCCGCCGCGGCCGACGAGCGCGTCGCGCCGCGCCTCGACCGCCGCAAGCGCACTGTGCAGCGGCACAGCGTGCTGCGGCAAGCCGAGCACGTTATGCACGAGTTCGCGCACAGCAAGGCGCTGCTCGAGATACAGTACGAGAACGAAGTTGGTACGGGCTTAGGTCCCACCTTAGAATTCTACGCTCTCGTATCACAGGTGTGTTAAACGGATTTTTAATATTTTTTAATTATGTTTTTTTATGTAACGTCGAATTCGTATTAGAATCTGAAAATGTTTGTAAATATTACATAAAGCCATACCTAAACCGTGTTGAAAATTAAAATATGATTTTTAGTGCAATTTAAAAGTGTTCAACATTGTTCATTTATAATCTGGTGAAAACAGAAACACAATGACACAATATTAAAAAATGGTGATAAGCTAGGAGATCAGTTTAAACTGCTGTAACCTTCACTGGCATATTGAAAATTCATCAAATATTTACTTACAATGTACTAACTTTTACCAGATTGATCCTTCATTGCATCATAAGTTTGCAAACTTAGCCATTTTTATATGTATTATCTTTCATTTAATAATTTACTTTAAATTATGTACATGGTTTTAAAATCGAATTAAAAATTATAGGAATTGCAACGCGCTGATTTAGACTTGTGGCATGGAAGTGAAAACTTCAAGCAGAAACCCACATCTTTTGGAGGAGAAATAGTCAAGAGTCAGCCACCGGTTGTAACCGATCGTTCATCGGACGCAGCCACACGTCTCGCATCATCAGTTCGCGATGCCCTCAATCTTGATGAAGACCGTTCACCTGAACCATCGGAGTTAGAGAAAGAAACCTCTATCCCATCTCCTGCACCAGATGCTACATATGTGAATTGGCCGTGCGGCTTGTTCCCACAAGCGATCGGACGTAATGCCAGAGCATCTCATCTATCCCGTGTGAAGGCTAAATTCCGCTTTTTGGGAAAATTCATGGCCAAGGCGGTTATGGACTCTAGGATGGTGAGTTGTCTCTAAACGACGTTATTATCAGCCTGTCTATGTCGTCGTCAATTATCCTAGGAGTATTCCATCAATAGTTAACGCCTATAATTATAAAAAAAATATTAAGTGTATTTAAACCTTTCGGTACGAGCGGTAAATTTGCATGCAAACAGAAAAAGAAATTAAAGTTTTACATTCTGTTTTTGAAAGCTTTATATAAAAAAGTTATGACATGGGAAGATGCTATTAGCACATTAGTATTTCTTATCGAGGAAGTAATGAATGAGAAATAAAATCTGTTGGTATCTGCAGGTTGACATCCCTCTATCGGTGTCGATGTACCGCTGGCTGGTGAGCGAGCAGCGCTGGCTGGGGCTGAGCGACGTGCGGCACGTAGCGCCGGAGCTGTGGCGCTCGCTGTGCAGGCTTCGGCGCGTCGCCGAGCGCGCGCGGACCATCGCGGCGGACTCTAGGCACACCTCCGATCAGCGTACACACTTGGTGAGACGCGACTTTGTGTAATTGCTTTCGTTTTTTATATGACACAGTTAAGATGAGCAGAAAGTTGCGATGGATGTTTATAATCATTATCTTATTTGAACATGTTCACTGGACTACAAAGTATTACAAGAGGCAGGTTTGTTGAATTTATGTTATAAAAACAACTGAAGGTAAACAATTTTAAACTAATTGCATGATTTAAAAAATAGCAAATATTTCACGAGAATGTTTTGCAGATAAATGGACTGGAATTGGATGGATGTCCGATCGAGGAGCTGGGATTGGACTTCATCTTGCCGGGAGATGGGTGCACCGAGCTGCGGCGCGGCGGTCGGGACGTGCCCGTCACCGCTCACAACCTGCACAACTATATTGGTCTAGTTACTCATTGGCTCCTCTATGAAGGTGAGTACACAATGAAAAATATTAACCCGAAGCCGTCTGATGTTGAGAGTGATTGTCTGTGATAATGCATCTACAACATATACAGCCGAAAAAACATCTTTCCTTTTTTTTTTTAATTCAGAGAGAATTTTATTTACACTGTAATTAATCTTCTCTTCATACCTATTAAATTTGCATGAAACTTTTATATTTTAAAATTATAAAATGTTCTTTGTTGTATCGTTATTACAGGAGTGATTAAGCAGATGGAGGCTTTTAAAGAAGGATTTGAATCAGTATTCCCATTGGCTAATCTGAAGATATTTTACCCGGAAGAGTTGGAGCAAGTATTTTGTGGAAGCCCATCAGGTAAGATGAAACCACGACGTGGACAGTTATTATGCACATGATTATGTTAAGTATATAGATTTTTTTGTTATTAAAATTTTTATTTATATTTAATAATGTACAGATAACTGAAATGTTTGATCATCATGATGATGAATGTACAGAGAACAAGTTAAAAATAATTGTACATATAACATAAAACAAAAGTGTATGTGGTGAAACCATTTAAATTTGTATATCAGACACATTGTAAATGAAATGTTGCTCATAATAAGGTGGTCGAGATCAACGCTGGGATCCGCGTATGCTGGCGGAGTGCATCCGCCCTGATCACGGCTACACGGCGGAGTCGCGCGCCATACGCATGCTCGTCGACATCCTCGCGTCCTACACCCGCGACGAACAGCGGCTGTTCCTACAGTTCGTTACCGGCAGCCCGCGGCTGCCCACTGGAGGTACTACTTTTTAAATTTTAATAACTTTTTTGTTGCTGTTATTGTTTCACCTTCCAATTACTTCGTTTATAATATTTATTTTATATTTTTAAAAGCCTTATATTTGCACTTATGTCCATTTATTGTATAAGCAATGAGAATGTAGCCTTTTGTATATGTAAACTTATTAGTTTGATATTGTAATTCCTGTTTATAAACAGGATTATCATGATATATAAATAACGCCAAGTCCGGTGCTGCTCTTAATCTTCTTTTCAGGAGAACGAGTGGATACCAATATCCAAAAAAAATAAATAAATTATATATAAACAAAATAATAAACTACCGACTACAACCAAGAACACTTATCCCCTGACTTACACGGTACTTATTTTATTGTTGAATAGCAAAATTATGCATTTTCTGCAAGCTATTTTTTATTTTTGATTTACACGTTTTTCTCAGGAACGTATCTACCGTGTAAATCGGGGGATAGGTGTAGAGTTAACTTTGAACAAATGTCATCGATCTTTATATTCTCTAAGGAATCGAATGAATAAACTTAAATTTCCAGGTTTCAAAGCATTAAATCCGCCGCTGACGGTGGTGCGCAAGTCGCTGGAGTCGTCTCTTGATCCCGACGAATATCTGCCGTCGGTGATGACCTGCGTCAACTACCTCAAACTGCCGGACTACAGCAGCGCTGAAGTGATGCGCGCGAAGCTGCGTCTCGCCGCTTCGGAAGGGCAGCACTCCTTCCACCTGTCGTGAATGCTTCGTCGTACCCGCTGCCCATATAGTCGACTGACTTCCCTGTACTCCTCAATAATCTTGTATACTACTGTGTGAATGTGGTTAGTGATATTATAGATAATCATAACGTTTCGGCGCTAGTGCTCCGGACACCTACTACTGTCTATGTGCAATCAGAGTGATTATTTTCCCCCTATGTGAGACACTAAAAGTGCTGTGTGATTTTAATTATTTCGTTCTCTTTTTTGGATTATTTTAGATTACATAAATATGTTTCTAATTATTATTTGTTTTAATTTAATGTGATAGCTTTGTATATTTCTTTATTGATATGTTAGATTGGTTCTCAATATGTAAGTATATGGTGTATGAGGACCTTGTGAAACGGCTCAGTGTCCTCAATCGCGCTTCGAGCCGCGCGCGGGGTCGCGTATTTGTATTCTCACCAATGTTATATAAAATATATTATTACATAAGTCACATTTGATGGACCATTGAAAATCTTCTTTGAGAGTCCCTATGAGCTATAATAGCATTTAATACCAAACAAACGGTGTAAGTTTTGATTTAAACTTTAAGTATCATAAATGAGTAATGAGAAAGTGCAAAATTTACTATGTAACATCTTCAATAAAGTCTTGTAAACAATATTGATAGTTTTGTTTTATTTATTATCATCATATAAAAGCTAACCTTAGTTTTAAAGTTACTTTAGAGCAAGCATTATAACCAACAAATAAACCATAGTATATAGGATAGTAACAGTAGATGATAATATGATGTTGAGTATTAAAAATAAAACATGTATACATTAAAAATATATAATGTACACCATCTTAAAATCTAACATAATTTCAACTAATAATAATCTATGCTATACTATAACATACACCTTGTAGGATAACATGTAAACAAAAACATTTTTTTTTTGTTTTTGCAAAAAATTCTCAAATCAACATTGATGTAACAACAATGATAATTACCAACACAATACTACTAAAGTATAAAATCTTAAATATTTAAAATAATGGAATAATTTACAACACCATTGCAAGCCAACCTAGAATTAAACAGGAGCCTCCCACAGGGGTAAAACGTCTGAAACTTCGATCACCAGTGAAACAATGGTAGTAGCATGTGCCGCAAAACAAACCCATTCCCGCTATGAAAAATCCACCAGCCTGTAAACAATAAATAACAATTACTTACAATGTTTTCCTACTGGTGGATGTGTTCTTTATTTCTACTGCTATACAAACATTTTGTATCTTTTACCGTTGAGGGATCAACTTACTAGTCTCAACACAGACAAATAAGAAAAAATAGTGTTTGTCTTTTAATATTCATTGGTAACGAGTTATTTTAATGTATTCAAGTGAATCATTCTCCTTTAATTGCATTGTATAGTTTTTACATAATGAAGAAATATGACTCGCATTACTTTATTCCGGTAGTAAGTAGAACATTGAAAAATTGAAATATTGTTATGTAATCTATATTGGTAAAAATCTGAATTATTAAGAATTAAAAGTTAATACTTACTATATACGGTCTCCGGCAAAGTGGTACAGTCATTAAAGCTAAAGTATGTAAGAAATGAAATCTATTAGCCGTATCAAAGATCTTTTTTAAATCTTCCTTGGTTTCAGTTTCGCGAAAAGTTCGATGTGCTCCCATAGCACCAAGAACCACAGCAACAGCGCCGCTTAAGCCGGCTAGCCTAACAAAAGGCCCTGCCGCCTGTGCCAGTTCCCAAAGAGGCATTTTGATAATTATTGGCACTGGTTGCGCAATGTCTGATTTGGATTTAAAAATACCCTGAAAATTGTAACTAATTAAATTATATACACGTTAGAGGGAACTAAGTGGCAATCGTTATCAAAATTGATATCAGTAATTTTTTTTTTGTTAATTCATGCTGTATATGCAAAACCTGTAACTTACGATCTGGCGTAACACATTCATAGCTCCGTCCGTCACCGTGTTAATCATAAAAACATCAGCTAAATTGACCATACCTTTTAAATTTTGGTGGAAATTTCAGAATTATGTACACGAGTAACAAATAAGTTAAATTTCTGTTATTGATATTTTGATAGAACGTAATGTCGAAGGGATGTCTGTAATAAACATTTATCGATATTTCGTTACTCGAGTTATCGATTTAATGAATTCACTTACACGCCGTATTCGGAGATTAGTGAAAAACTTGTACCCGAAATACTCTTTAATTTAAATATTTTCGGCTAAAATCAAAACGTGTGATGAAAATATTTGATCTTAGAAGCGAAATCTAGCTTTATGCATTGCTGTTCACGCTTTTCTTAATATTGTATTTAATTTTTCAAATCGTTACTCAAATGTTCAAATACTATTTGAGAAAATAATTACAATAATTTTAAGTATTATTTACAAAATATTATATGCTTTTCTAATGCTGTTAAAAATACGTTAAAACCTCTTTCGAGCTAATCGGAACTTCGCAATAAAACTTATGAAAAAGGTTAGAATCGATATAGAACATCGATTTTAGGGCGGTTTATCAAATTAATAATTTATTGCGAGAGATTATTTGCCCGGTAAAGAATTCTTTAACACAAGTTTTACTTTAACTTTGTTTATACTTGTGTCTACGAGTGTTTAAATTTATTTCTACAGTTTTTATGTAAAACTATGGTCATTACATATCTTTTATGTAAGAATTTTTTTATGACAACGTGCAGAAAGTCGCGCAAGTAGGTAGTCCTCATGATTTCATCCATTTCTGTCTAAAAGAAGACATTAGAGCTTAAAACAAATTCATTAAAGCATTGATAAAAAATGCTTTATTATAAGGAAATAAAAATACAAGTGTTAAAAACATTTCCATTTAATTTCACAATTCTTTTTAAAGGTAATTGTACTGACTTACGTAAAGCCTGTAATTTAAATTCTTTAGGTATCTTATATTTTAAGTCAACACCTAGAACAATATATTCAAGTATAAAACTGCTGGGAAAAGCCAAAAATATTTTTTATTATACATATATAAGTTTTTATACCAATGTATTCTTTTCGTTATCGTAATTGTTAAGCGTTAAATACATTCTCTACTTCACATAAAATTGTCGATTATATGTAATAAGATTTCAACTGGATTTTAGACGCTTTTTCGCTTTAATGTTTCTTTTCAACTTCGCTTTTAGGGCAGCAGACACCAGCATATCTGAAATTAAAAATAAAGATGTCGTTATTGTATTTTTATTAAAAATTGGAACTGTTACTCACCAACTAACCCCTTGGACGAACAAAAGCTACGTTGGGAGGAACGTAGTAACGTAACGGTATTTTTAGTAAAGTTGGTGGCATTACTAATTTATACACAACATAAATACAGGTACTATTTACAATAATCTTATGAAAGCGTTCACTTCATGTATATCGACTCCGGTGGAGTTTGAGCCAATAGTTCTAAGAACCACAACAGCTTCATCAGACTCAAGCCTTGCGGATAAGACACCCGCAAGCTAGAAAATAAAAGAACTAAAAAAAAAACCGGTTGCCTGTAAAGTCGGTTTTACGGGCGAAAATTTTACGTGACAACGTCTTTTTCTCGGTAGAATATTTATTTATATTATTA
>DWHU01000177.1:0-24982 GCA_018247975.1 Parides photinus
ATATATATATATAATGAATTCAATGAAATCGAAACTATACACCTTTATTAATCGTGCGGCCTAGGGAATTTTAACTTTAAAATGTAGTTGGAAATAGTTTTAATCGAATAACGAAATTTTAACGGTTCAATATGTTTTCTTATAATAATAGAAAATAATCCGACAATTATGAGGAAATATTTCGGCCGATAGAATTGTAAAACTGTTTTTAAAAAATAAAACAATTCATGTTTTACAATTGTTGAATATAAATATTTGCCTTAATTATTATTGTTATACATATTATAATTATAGAATGCCAATGCTTATATTGTTTTTATCAATTAAAAACGCTTTAGTTTTTTTATGTATGATAAATCATAGTGGATCATAAATGTATATGAAATGATAACCTGATGGCTAAATACAATGTCTTGTGTACTTATTCCGATTAATAATTATAAAATGCCAAGGATTTTTTCATAATAATTTTGTTTTAATTGATGATTTTTTTCTATATCGTTTTAAGTGTCGCCTATAACCATAAATAAATCATTAAATAATAAGATGAGAATAAATATTTTTACAAAATAACTTGTATATAGAAAATTGTGTTTCAAATATTAATAAAACTTTTACAACAAATGTTTACTTATTTCTCTGTTTTTAAGAGTAGTAGAATTATTATCAAATTTATATTATGTTGAAGATTATTTATATATAACAGATGCAGGCAACCAAATAATTATTTGGAAACCAGATTCTTATTAAGTTTTTTTTATTACAATTGTTAATAAACTATTTTCTGCGACTGCAGGTATCTTTATTTATATTACATAGAATTATAAAAACATTGAAAAAGTCAATTTACCTGCTAAAGCGCGTTGTTTTGGCTCGATTTTGCAGGTAATTTGACTATTTCCCTCCCGGGGGAACTACGACGTGACCATGACGATCCAAAATTAGGCAACCATTCTTTTGGAGAACCAGTCAAATTATTGATATGACATTGCTTAATTTTGGGCGCGAGTTACTGTTCTGGTATTATGTGATAGGGTATATATTTTTTTAGTAAACAAGTTAATTTTAGGTCTGCGGTAACTATGCTTCTCCTTTTTCAAAGCGACTAATGGATATTGATATCCTAAAATAAGTTTAATAATGAGCAAATGTGTAGTTAAAGTAGGACTAATGATGTTTTCAGTTTCTTCCGCTCCACTGCACAACGATGCGCAGATGAAGCAAAAGAAAACACATTACTACTGTTGATACCATATGCCTGTTATTTACATGGAGAGTATTTAATTTGAATCTATGATTGTGTTATAGTCGCCACGGTAAAAAAGGAAAAGATAACATTATTGAACTTTAATCAAAGTATAAGGACTAAAAAGATGTAATGCCTATTAATTATTTTTCCGCAATCGACTCGCGTTCACCGGAAGTAGTTTAAGTTATGTCAAGTTACAAATAAGCACATAAGTGTGTATTTGTCTCAGACCCCCTTTCTTCGTTCGTCTTATATCACTATACTCTTATTCTGTCTTTACTCATACCTCTTAACTTTCTCTATAAGGTTATATTTACTTAAATAATTATGTCAGTGTTGTGTGAGTCGCGAGTGATTGTGTGCATTTGCGTTTTTGTTTTCGCTGTGTTTTTTAAGTTATTGTGTTTAATGACCATGATAACAGTGTTATCGTTTGTTTAGTTTATTTTATCCATTTTTATATAACTTCATTAAAAAATTTTAAAATTCAATTATATTTTTGTTTGCATTTTACTTTTCGCTTGCGGATGTCTGATTAGCGAGCCCTGGGTTCCGTAAAGCTGTTAATGTTCGTAGAAAAATTGGCGCAAACCTGTTTAGAATTTATGTAATTTGTTTATGGTCTGCTCTTCTCTATGACTGTATTACAAACCCAAGCATCAATTATATCGTAGTTCATAGTTAATGTAACAAAATCTCGGTGTAAAAGTCAAACCTGCATAATTTGACCTAATTTAAGAGTTATAAATTAATAAAAACAAAAATAACGCTAATTTTTTTAATTTTTTGTTAAGTTTTATATCATTACGAGATCTATTTTATCGGATAATACTGGCAACATAAGTGTCCAGATTGATCCGTTAAGTTTTTTGGTCCGGCTCTTTCTAGTGAGACGATAAGTTTAATCTTTTTTAAATTGTGTGAAGTTAAACGGTGTTCTGATCACCCAGGGTTATCATGGCCGAAGAAACATTGAAAAATATGTAGGATTATCAACTAAGACATTTTGTTCAAAACAATTTATAATAAGAGCATATATTGATTTCTTTAGATGCGCAATTTGCTATAATATATGTCTGGCTTCCATTATAGAAAATTATGTTCCATGTTCAATATTTGGATATATTATCAGTTGGTCACAATTTATTATTTACTTTATTAATTTTGTTATTTTAACCTCAGGAAACTTAATTACTTAGAAAATAATGCTTTTTGTAATAGTTATATATGTTGCAGAAGCCTGAGCATTCCATTTTCATCAGCCAAAGAGGCACTTATTGCTTATGAGATTTTAAAAGTGGATAAGGAGTTAATTGGGTGCAATATTAAAAGAGATGTAAAAATAGAAAAGACGGAGCTTGTAATGTCCGTAACTTTTATATCTTGTTTACAGTTCTGTCAATCGTGTTTTGTTTACCATTACAGTTTTAATTTTTTCAGAAATTTTGAAGGTACTGATACGAAGAAGCTGAGAGTTGCTGTCAACGCCACTTTTAAAAATCTGTTATTGATTATTAAGACACTGAGTGAATTTGGATTTGGTTAATATTTCACCTTATGATGGCAGAACATACACCTGCACCAACCCCTGCAAGATCATTGTATGGTTTTTTTTTATATTTATTTAGCAAGACAGTTTTAGTAATATATTTTATTTGGGCTTTTGTTCCTGATAATTGGTTACATTATTTTAATATTTATTATTATCCAGAAAAATATTGGTCTACAGCTATCCCTATACAATGTTTAGTTGCTTTAACATTATTTGCTTTTTTAATATATCCCGGTTCTAATTTGATGCTGAATAATAATATTGACAGTTATGACACCATAGCGGATCCATCAGGTTTCAATAAACCAAAAAAAATAGCTGTTATGAAATCAATTAATGAGAATTGCATTTGTTCTGATAAGCATCTATGTATGAAACATTGTTACTCACCTAATACACAAGAATATAAAGTTCCACAGTTACAAGATTTAGATTTTTGCTTTGTTTGTAGAATATTGTACTCAAAAATGTGACTTGTTTAAGTACCAAATTTCTGACTTTAAAAACATTTTCAGCGAGTTGAATTGATGTATAAAAAAAAATTTAATATAAACCTCAAATTTATTGATTTAAAATGTGTACTTTAAACAAAATAAAAATGCTTTACAAGTTTTAAATTACTATTTGTGTGGAAGAATGGTAGAGATGTGTTGGATTGTAGCATTCCTTGTAGTTACAATAAACTATTTACTCTTTTGTAGGTGAAAAATATGATATCCTTTATTAAATACTTGCACACAACATTGGTTTTTCATTAGACCCTATCTATTAAAGAATTGTGTGAGTAATTTTGGGAAATTTTTTTAAAAAAAATTATAAAGAAATTTTACATTTTAATTACATTTTCAAAAATAATTAAGTCTTTAATTATTAAGTCCAGGGTTATATTTATCTCCACTCTTTTTCAGATAAGTTTATATGCTGGTTCATCTGTGATAGTATAAATTTATTATTTTGTACATTATTCATCTTTTAGTTTATGGATTCTATTAATTTATCAGAATTTTTCATTGCTATATAAAAATAGAGAAATAATAATGCATTATTTAAACATTTGAATACTTTTTGAATAATAAGCTCATTTTTTGCTTTAAAAAGTACTGTCCACTGAAATTTTTGATCTAAAACTTTTTAATCGGCAGAAATATAAGTAAATGAAGAAAAGTTTCATGAAATTTCAATTCAAAAGTTAGTTTTTTTTTTTAATTTATACCAGAAATATTGCGAGTGTCAATAAGTATGTAGTTTACCCTTCTAAACATTTTCATTACAATAAATATTTTGTCTATCGTAAATCACTTTCATGAAACTAAAAAGGAAAAATACTAACTTGTGGCGGCATGGTCTTAGAACCTTAGCCTGTTCTCAAGAATTAAATGAACCAAAAAAAGTTATTCGGACGACAGGAGAAGTTAACCAAAATGTCTGAGGTATTAAGGATTGATTTAAAAGAATTTCATAATTTTTTCCTATGAACTGAATCAATACCTGATTTACGTTTTCTGTTTAAGTTTACTACTAGATATATTTCATTGTAATGGAAAAATAGTCAAAGATCTCTTGTGTAAATTAGTTTAGGAGCTAAATTATTACAATGATCAAATGATTTGTTGGTATTTATTCATATGATGAACAGTTCTAAGTTGTAATAGCAAAATAACTATAAATTTTATTGCAAAAAGATTGTTGCAGTGTATTCCGCAGTATTCTTTTGTGGCGGTTGAATGTTTGGAATTTGTGGCACTGACGTTCAAAAAGTAATTCTCGGAAATGTACTATGTATATCAAATTGATTTTATGTTTATATACGCAAACAGTCAAAGATAAAGTCGCGATTTCGATGTGAAGTAAGCTTTTAGAATTCAATACAAAAATTTGTATAGTTTAAAATTATGTAAAATTACTATACTTTCAGTAGCACAGAAAAACGAAAGAACGAAGAAAGTAATATCTTTCTTTCCTAACGCCGGACAATTATTACATCATTACTGAATGAAAAGAAACTCAAAATCTCATTAAAATCTTTTTCACCCAAAACGCTTCAAATGCTAATTAAAAAGAAATAGACACAATGTATTATGTACGAATTGCTAAAAAACTTAGAATAGATATAATTAGAGCTTGTCATCATCGTCGCACGTCACTACTAACCAACGATTTTTTAATTTTTAGTGTACTATGATACATAAATTTAAATATAATTTTATCTTAATCAACGGTATTATTAAGCTTTAAATATTAGGGTATTGTTTTACATAGTATAATTTGCGTGCTGTACGAACACGGTTTAGTTACGACATTTATGATAAATTTAATATATCGAAATAACAGAAGTTAGTCTTATGCAAAGGACGTTATAATAAAAAGAAAATGGATTGGACTGAAAATTTTAATAAAAGCTATTTAATCATATCATAGATATAAACGAGTTAACTTGATACGGGGTCTCCGATCCGCGAGTTTGTTTGTCGCGGTTGGCTGTCGCCGAATTTGCGGACGCTCTAAAAATAAATATTTAAACTCACTATCGCTACCAAACCGAAATTGTTTTGTTCTCTTCTAGAATCGTTTATTTTTCACACATGCCTTTACACAGTTTTATGTATTTTAGTCGTACAAATCATTTATAGTTCAGACTTTTCTTTCAATTTCTTTCTTTAAAATTTAATTAAAAACTTATCTATGAGAATTCTACAACTTGGCCCGAGTGTTTGATAAAACGGCCTTGGCTCTCTTTTGTGAAAAGGCCCTGTATGTTAATTGTGGAAACAAGAAGAGAGCTGTTTATTATTATCTCATTAAAACTAACTATATTCATTTATTGTCATGTTAATCTCAATCGATGAACGTCCGTTGCTGGATATAGGTATCATATTCATTTCAACATTGTATGCGCTGTACGTTTAAGTTCAGTAGTTTCCAGCGGAATTAAAAAAAATCGCTACATTAATAAATGTTGAAAGAAATGGGTTTGATAAAGTAAACGTAAAAAGGTTTCCTTTATTATACTGATTGCCATGAAGTATTCTTAAATAAAAAAGGTTTAGAGTACATGGTAGTACATATGAACGGATCACTAATTGTGGTTTTTGAAAAAAATATATATTATGTTTTGCTTTAACAGATTAATTTGGTTTTAATCTTGATAATTTTTGGCCCCATACTGTGGTTATGGTTAAGTTCAACAATCAGCTCGCAGGCTTAACAGATCTTCACAGAACACAAATGAAATAACCATGGCAATCATACAGCGCTTTCTTAAAAGGTACTAAAAACGCTTGACTGGAAGACTTGAACACGATCTCTAAAGACTTTTCCGAGTAGTTTTCAAAAAGATGTATCCCTGTGAAAAAAATCATTATGAACATGTATAGATTATTGTAAGATTAACCTTTTCATTCAGATAAGCATTCAGCCTACGCAAAAAGTCCTTCCTACGATAAGTTTTGTATCTGAAACTGACTAATTCTTGTTAAAGAATTGTTACCTTTCCAAAGTTTTTAACTTTTACACATCGTATTTAAGTAAATTAAAATCCAGTGTATGTACTTATACACGAACTCCCAAAGTGCTAACAACAAGGACGCCTCATTGGTTGCCACCCTGCCGCTTAAGCGTCGGGAATCAAACAATACATCCTAACTTGCTATAGACTATTCATTAAAGCTACTTGTTGATATAAATTTATAATGAAATGAAACCAACTTTCAGATAAATACACCTAAAATTTATCAAAGTTTGCTGTCTCTTTTATAACATTCATTTACTGTATATTTCTTTTATTATTTTATGAACAAAACATTCACGTTCATGTAAGGAGTAATTGTACCAGTTAATATTTAGCTCCAATTAAACAAAACCTAGGATAAGGTCTTATTGAAACTATAATATATGGAGCTCAATGTTAATATATTTTAAAAGGATAAAACAACACTTTCCCATGATTAGTACAAAATAAAATTAAATGTATTGTTAGTGTTTTTACATAGGAAAAATTTATTTTCAAAGTAGAGAACATATGAAGGACTACACACTGAATTGAGATAAAATACTTAGTACTGACTTTGAAAGTTATGTAAGCCACTTTTAGTATTCACAATACAAACTTATTGCATTGATTAATAAATATTTTGGCAGACCAAAAGAGATTTTCCAACAGTGCATAGGTCACAAAACCTTAGTTTATAATATAAGTGAAATTTGGAATAAAAGCTGTAAGAAAATCTGCAATTAGACTAACCGCTACACCTTATATACCGAAACATTAGGACTAAGAATTTTATTGTGATGTTCCAGCATACAAGTTCAGCTGCATGCAGGCAATGAGGAGCCAGCATGCACCCAAATATAAGTTAATTTTAAGTATAGTAATAGTTTATAGGTAATAATTTTTATATATTTTGTACAATAAAATACAATTAAGTACAACTTGTAGCAAAGGTATTAAAGAGAGTAATATTTATCTCAAGTGTTAAAGCTGCAATAACGTGTGTGTACGCACAAGGCATATTTACACAGCACACACGCATGGCAACGACACAATGTGCTGCACATTATAGTACATAATTAATTTTATTACTTAATAGAATATAAAGACACGCCCAAGCTGAGAACTCCACCACTCACTTTACATATTTCAATGCATGATTAGCCAATGAACAGGCCTGTACTTCACTAGCAGAATGCTATTAAATTATACATCGATCGTCGCTTAATATCACAGCTAATTATGCTTTGAAAATTAAAGACATGTCTAATTTTCATTAATGTAGGTAGATAACAATGTAGAGTATAAGTAGACAATCCGAATAAATTTACATTACAATATCATGTCTTTTTATATGAAAACTTTAAAATTACAACCACAAAAAATTAAACAGTGCAGCGCATTATAAATAAATGTGCAAATCTTATTATTTAATTGACTAAAAAAATTTGTTGCCTGCAGATCTGATATACTTTAAACATCGAAATGTAATATCTTAAGAAGAGTTATAACATGAACTATTGAAAAAAAGTTAAATACAAATTTAATAAATTTAGTATGACAATTCCCTTCAAATCCTCCTAGATATGAATGTGAAATATCATTCCAAAAGCTGAGTCTTCGTCACACATATTTCACTATCACCAAAGTAGTGGATCAAAAAGTAAGAAAAGAGAAAATGTAGCTAGCACTTCACGAATGTGCATTGCTATTTACTTGCGGTTTTTTGTCCTGGGCGTCAGGAGTGCGCTGACCATCGCGTCGGGGTGGCATGCGCTCATTAATTGCATCCAGGCCTTTAGCTTCAGCAAATGAGGTTATCTTATGATTCGGAGAGAAACCTTGCAAAGCGTTTTTAAGGGATGTTTTTCCACCAGAAAGTGCACCCAATGGCAGTGCACCAGTTGGAGTCAAACCCTTTAATTGCAATACAGATTCGCTTTCCTCTCGAAGTACAGAGAAGACATGAGCCATTTTCCCAATAGCTCTAATCTTATTACGTATAACTTCCTTTCTGAGATTAGCTTCCTCCAATGCATCATCACCTTCAGACATTAGCTCATCATCGGAACAGATATTTAGTACATTCACCAGCATTTCTGTCACTTTTTCTCCAACAAATGGTAAAGACCAAGTAAAGACATCCATAAAATTAGGTAACCAATAAGGATGTGGTGAACAATTAAACTGTCTGATGTTCATCACGTTATCTTCATACTTTAACACAGCAGCTTTGTTATTGTAGACATCCAAGTAATTAGGGGCAGAGAAAATAGTAATAAGACTTGGGAATCCAGTAGTTTGGCTTTTACGGTACATTCTATACCCAGCATCCTGAGCTTCATGAGCTCGAATAATAGATAGTAAATTATTCCTCTGTAGAAAATCACAGCATGCAGCATAGCTGTAGAAATAAGAACAACCTCTTATAGAGTTGTGCGAAAAATGCTCTGCATTTTTTTCATTCCCAAAATCTTCCAGTGGATCAGACCAAAGTAGGTCACACATTGCTCCAAAAGCAGGTGGTTCTTTGAATCTATCTAGTTTACGGATATCATCTAAACTGGTTATTTCAGGGGAGAGACCACCATGTACACAAAGAAATTGCTGATTCATTAGAGCAGCAAGAGGTAAGCAGTCAAAAGCTTCCATACAAGCATCATATACTTTCTCAGAATACTTAATTTTGCATTCTTGCTTAAAAGTGAAGTATTCTGTTAAGTGACGGCACTCATGGTTACCGCGTAATAGAAATAATGTCTTAGGATAACACAATTTCAATGCCCAAAGATAAAGAACACATTCTATGCTAAAATAACCTCGGTCGACATAATCACCTAAGAATAAATACTTGGTGCAAGAGGGAGAACCTCCCACCTCGAACAGTTTCATCAAATCGTAGAACTGGCCATGCACGTCTCCGCATACGGTCACTGGGGAATCGATCTCAATCATAGTTTTTTCTGATCTTAATAAAGTGGCACCATCTTGAATGATCCGCAAAGCTGCATTTTCTTCGATCCTTCCCTCCAAGATAAAATGTTGCTTTAAAACATCTGGTATTGGTTTTCCAGTTTTCTCTTCGAAGACATCTGACACTGTTAGTTTGTGTCTAGGAGGGAAAGCGACACTTTGGATCATACGCTGCGTAGTCGACACTTTATCATTGCTCCCGGACATATTTGTCACATAAAAAACACTTGGTCTAATCCATACACGCCACTATTTTCAAAATGGCAGAATAGATATAATACTAAAACAGAATCCCGTTTTCACGACAGAGAAACTACTGCGCACTGGAAAACAATGCGCAAACATCTGGCGAGTGGTCAATAAAATAAACAGGGATATCGAGCGCGTTTTATTACTTTTGAACATTTCATTTAAATAGTAACACTGCGGATGGAAATTTAGTTGCCAGTATTTGTTACAGTGTTTTATTTATAATGAGATGTATTTTTATTCTGTTTCACAATCTACAAAAAATTTAAAAATAGCAATAAATATAGTAGTAAAATATTGGACAATAATTTTTTTTCCAATTTTATAGATGTTTTTTAGAATTAAAGTTATCAAAACTGGTATTACAAGAAACGTTTAAAAATAAAAAAACAAGTCAGTATTGAAGAAAAACACTAACATCTAAATTCTGAAGAAAACTTTGAAAATATTTTTGGACTTGTTTAATTTATCCTGTAATAAAATCAATACAAAAGGTACATAGTTTCTGAGAAAAGAACTAGGCTTTGCTGGGTTTTACTGCCAAAGCACAGAAAATTCTATGAACATTCATCGTAAGTTCTGCTACTATTGTTATTTTAATGTTATCTTCATAAAATCTAAATAATAATAATAAAAACAAAACTGTTGTGTTCACTACTAGCTGCTATAAAATATCAAAGACTCATAATATATTTCTGCAACTTGCTGCTGAACAATATTCATTAAAACTTTTATTTGTTGAACGTAAATTCTACGTAAAACATAATGTTTTCTAGATCTAATGTTTTCTGGAAAAACAGTGGATTGAGAGAAGTTTAAAGTCATGGAGTTTTCATTAATAAGCTTCCGCAGACATTATAATAGGTCATTTAAAAATTAATAATGTAAACATACACAAATGCTTCACAAATTTCAAACAGAAACTTTTTTTTTTTAATTTCTAGATACATACATGTTTAATAATTGGTAATTCAAAATTAAATAAAATTAGTGGGGACATACTCTGTACTTGCAATATTTAACCAGGTGAACCTTCTGCCATTCCTCACAAATTAGTATAGAAAATAGTAACACTTTACACGGTCAAAGTTAAGATTTTTGGCGGGAAGTCATATTGAACAAGTTTATTAGATGTTTCTCTTGAATTTTTAATTTCTTATATACTTTTATGAATCACCACCGATAAAAGCAACTTATTTAAATTTTCTATGTTTTTTCATACTGTATGTATAATTATAAATCGACGACGTTAAGTTCTACAATTTTGCTTACGATAGATACCGTGAATTGGTACTTGCATATAGTCCGGATCTTATTGCCGTTGAGCAAGTTTGGGACAGTTAAAAAAAGCTGTATGTAGGAGAAATTCTGTGGCCAAATACAGCATTAAGAAAAGCGATTTCAGAAAAATGGAACAAAATTCCGATAAAACCGTTTAATAACTGTAATCAGATATATGCGGAATCGATCTAAATATGTAAGAAGGGCGCACGTGGAGGTAATATACCATATTAAAAGAAAATAACAAATGCTTTAACTTTTTTATTGTAAATACAAATTTCTAAATCACAACCAATTTTGTCACATTTATCGTTTTTGTTCGAGAAAATGCAATGGAAGGACCGTTAAATTTTTTCCAGTAAGATTTCCTTATGGATAAAAGTCAAAGAAAGAAACTAGATTTAAATTTGCATAAACGTTTGAATACTTGGTTAAAATTGTAATGCTTTCGATAATAGTTAAATTAGTTTGTGATTTAATACAAGTTAACATTTTTTTTTAAGTCCACTTAACGATCCACAGCTGAAACTCGGGGCCTTCTCTCATATTGAGATAGTTGCGGCCGTAATCCATCACGCTGGCCAAGAGCAGGTTGGCAGATAAAGCCAGTCATATTTAATTTCTTAACATACTATACGTTTAACATTAACGATTATTAATCATGTACACTTTATTTGTGGTGTCGATTGTTTCGGGGAGGTATTGGTTTTCGGAAAAGATGAGTAGATATAAGTCACGGCCAGACGACGAAGTTATTGTGAAAAAAATAGTGTAGGAGTTTATTGTTAAGAGAATATTTTAAAAGTGATTTATAATACATTTATGAAATACGGTAAAAGTGGTTTAAATACATCACAAAATGTTTATTTCAAAAGCGTCTTGAACATTGATAGTCTATGTATCCGTTATTGTATGTAAACATATACTGGTACTATATTGTTCTTGCAAGACTAACGAGTTTTTATATACTTTTAATTTATAAAGACAACTATCGTACAATGTATGTTTATGCTACAACCAATCTACAAATTATAATGTAAATACATACAACCTTTAAACTAATGTTACACTGAAGCCCTTGAAACTATTTTGGGAGTAGGTTAGTAGTAGTGGTAGGTCTCTGTCGGTGGAAACTCTATAGATCAGTGTTTCCCAACCTTTTCTGTGTTATGCCCCAACGAGTTAGCCATTCTATAATTCTTAGAACCTCCATTATCACCTACGTTAATTTTTGATATAAAAAACGTATACTTAAATTAATTTCAGAATTTGCATTTTTCGTGAAATTTGGCACCGAAGGGTTAAAAACGTGTCGAGTCCATTTTCGAATTGATCCTCTTCTTAACAATCAAAATGCTCTCCCGTAGGACGAGGGCCTCTCGTTGGGAAACACTGGTCTAGATCAAAGAAGTTTTATGTTTTTTCACGAGGCAACTAACACACGTTTGTTATGATGTTGTGCAACGCATAATAAAATAGTTAATGATTTTTTACATGTTTGCGATTGTTTAAAACAATATTGAATAACTACCCGGATTCATCGTATATATTATTGTATAACTATACTAGTGGGTCGGAAATACCAAAAGGATAAAAATAAATAACACCGAATGGACCTACCCCAAAAGCCCGGTTGGCGACATGCGGGCTTAGGGTCGCAGGTTAAATATAGCTTGTCAAGATAGTTGGCAGCGCCTATTTCTGTCGTTAAAGAAATGATGCTATATTACGGTACGAATGACATTTCAGTTAGACACATTATTGGAGTAAAGAGACCTAACATTTTATGTTTTAAGGCAACGAGCATAATGTCGCATCGCTGTTATCCTAATAAATGATACATACACCGTATTACTTAATTTGCTAAGCATTTTTTCTCATCAACTCGTCGCTGTAATTATATTTTTTTAGTAGCATATTAATGATATTTTTGTCGAAGAATTTCCGTTTACTCTTACTTGAGTATATATATCGATGATCCTTATAAAAAATGTGAAATACATGATAAATAAAATCACCGTTTATGGTAATTTATCAACTTTGTTTTTAATCACTAATCTAATGTAGCAATAATTGCAGACAGGTGATATTATAAAAGAATTTGTAAAATTGTTGCATAATTTCAAATTGTATATAATTTTAATCATCTGAGTATTAATGTGTTTTTATAAAGGCTTTACCCATACTCATGTGGTAGAATTACTAAAGAACTAAAGTCAAGTATAATTTTCAGTTCGATTTAATCTTCGAAGTTTCGATTATAATCTAGGAACCATCATTAAATTACATCCATTGTACATTTCAAACTACCGGAATACACGGTGCCCCACATTCCTACACTAATAAGTTTAGTATAATTACGCGCCCTTCTCCGATTCTTTATGAATTTAAACCGCATTAGTAGTTTGTGTGATTTGTTCTCACAATTAAAAACCAGATCATTTGACTAGTTTCAATAAAATCTACTCAACTGCGGTTTATTCTCGAGGATTTATATGAAAAAGAATCACAAGCATTGTGTTTCGTTTTTAAGTCAAGTTTATAACACAGTAGTTTTTATATCCATTGAGTTAAGGTACCTCTACTGGGTCTGGATTTTGGTTTCGAAGTTTGTGTTAAAACAATTAATTGAAATTGATGTATAACACATACAGAACAGGATAAAATGAAAAATAATGAACATTACAATAAAAACTGTATTTCTAGAAATATTTGCATACAACAGTTTTTTTTTTTAAGTTACTTGGACTCTCGGCATTGTTCATATAGAAATAGTAGATAATGTCAGTTCACGGTGACCGTTGACTCGACAGTTTTGTACTTTGGTTTGCTATGCGTGAAAGGTAGGTATCGGTACTTGATCATATGCTGAAAAATTAATAAGCCAATTAATACCCCATGTTTTAGTTTTTGAAAATAGCTATAAACACTTGTGATTTTAAATTAAAATTATTTTTTTATAATGCAATAGGTATAAAACATATCAGCTTTAGTAGCAGTTCCTTTTTTTGTATCGTTTCATTAAAATTGGAACTGTATATGTTAACATACTGTAGGAAATTAAAGATATACTTTTTTATCATTGCACAAAACAAACAAAATTTAAAATTTATCGTTAATTTTTTTTTAAAAAATGATAATGAAAAACCTTTTTGAATACTAAAACAATTTACATAAAAATTACAATATATTTTAGAAAAAACAAACTAATGTTGAATATGCAATATCCCCAGATCACTTACTGGATAATGCATGCCCTCAGAGTCTCTTTAGGCCCCCTTTCTACAAGGAACTGGGGTTATCTTAGTTCTATTTAAAAAGTCTAAAGCATTTAGCTAATCCATTGAAACCTTAAGTAATATAAATATCTATTATATTTATAAATTGAACTCAATTTCATATTTTATTTAATTATTAAAGTAGTGATAACTCAAGGTGTTTTCATTTATTGATAACAATAAAAAAAGTGTTTTCTTACCTTTATTTGCCTCTTCATTGTAATACAAAATAGAGTAATAAAATACATAACTAGGATAGGCCAGAATACTGGAATATTAAAAGCATCTATGAATGTACAGATAAAACCTATAATTGTGCTCTTCGTAACAGAGAGCCAAAATTTGAATTCTGGTAATCTTCGTATAAATGGTCTAAATTCTTCAGTAGCTCGGGTCGGGAGAGCCGGACCATTTTCATCATCAGCTGGAAATTAAATATTTTCTTCTATATTTAGTTATATTTATAATTAAATAACCCAATAACATTTCTTTAACATTTAGCAACATTTCAAACCAAAATTGCGATTAAATTAATATAAGACTGCTGGAAATAAACATTTCTTAATATTATGTAGTAAATTGTCAGATAGAGACTTACCATCAAAATCCATAGCAGGATCGATTTTTGGTGTAAGGAATGCAATAAATAAGTTTAAGTGATAAATGCCTAAAGCATATGTTACTATATACCACCCCTGAAATTAATACAAATATTTAAATGAGATTTATTGCATTTATTCTACAAAAAATAAATAAATTAAGTAATTTACACATTTAGTTATTATATAATATAAATAGCCATATCTATGTTCCTAATGCTTAGGCTGAGAGGTATTGTTCACATAGAGAGAGGAAAGATCATTATTATTTACACAAGTGAAGTGTAGATATAAAAAAGACAAACATTTTCTTAGTTATATCTCTGAAAGCATTGATTTTTTGTTAGGTTGTACATGTCTTAAAAATATATTACCAATCATCCCTTAAGCATTGTAATATTAGTTTAATGATGTGATTGTCTGAATGATAAAGTTTAATTTTGTGAGAAAAACTACAAAATTAAAATCAGAGGCTTCTTGATACTCATGTAGAACTCCTCAGCATTAAATATTCTGAACATCACTGTTAAACACATGATTTTTTTACAGTTTTATAATAAAATAGCTCTTATTTCTGCTAGACAACAGTAGGCAAACATTACTGTGTTCCAGTTCCAAAGGCATGGTAGCTTGTTAAATTATTGGGGCAAAAGAATACCTTACATCCCAAGACTACAAGTACAATGTGGTGCAGTTTATGTTTTAACTAGAGCAATGTTGTTATATGAAGACACATTACTTGCCATCAGGTGAACATCTCATCACTTCGTCATAAAAACTGGTATTAGTTTCTTTTATTTATTATATAAAATTATATACTTACTTGCTTTGTGATAATTCTTAGAACAAATACCATAATAAGCAATATACACCCACACCATCTACCTTTGGTATGTGGTGTCCACTTATCTAGTGTACCTTGATATACCTGAAACATGGTTACATGTACAATATATCACATTAAACATTTAATTTGTTTACATGTTGTGTATAAAAATCTGTTAGAAGCTAGTCCCAGAAAGGTTTATTCTTTATGTACTTAATTAATTTAAAGTCACTGCATCTGAAGTGTTTTAAATTATTTTGTAACTTAATTTTCTATAAAGTATACACTGATATCAATATAACAATCCTGTTACAGAATTTACAAAATCATGAATTCATCTGAGAAATATTTTGAAATTTTGAAGACTTACAAAAAATTTTAAAATGTTTTGAATTCTATAATAAGTCAAAGATCTTATGTTAAGAATAATGATTTTGTTTTTAATAATAATAGTTTGTTAGTAAAGAACATTATTAGTGTGTAGTATAGCACAAATTTCCACAATGAAAATATGACACAATATAAATAAATTTTGACTTATAATAAATTGGGATATTTAATAAACTCCACTCGGAATCTCTAGTTTCTTTAAAAATTCATAGGGTTTATGAAAGCACATACAAATTACACAACATAAATAACAAATGTATAGCAATAAAATAAAGATTTTTTAGATATGCTTTAAAATCATTCACATTAATAACTTATTTTAATAGCATGTTGAATTAAAAAGTTTTTATCTTGCCACGGACTATGGTTTAATTTAAACCAAAGTTAAGATAATAAAACAAGTTATTCTTCCGTTGGTATATATTTAACAACTGTAATAGTATGACCAATTGTACAAATGAAAATTCGCTGTTATATTACTAATTAATGCCAATTAAATTACCTGAGAAACTCGAATCCATAACTGATAAATTATTCCTCTTCTGTTTGTTTCTGAAGCTAAATCGTTTCCGTCCATCATTATTACCGATTTCGAGATATATCAGTACCTTTATGATGAACAATGTTACTACTATTAACACATCTATTAAAAGTTTGAAACAAAATTGACTATTTACAATAAACTTTAAATTAAAATTTTATTTATCAGCAGATTATTCTCCGACATATCACCATTACGATGACGGCTGTCCATCGGTCGTCGTTAACACCATAGACAAAAAGAAACCTTATTTGCAATAACGTGTAACGTGGCTAAAGGTTTTTTATTTAAACTGTAATGATACTAATATTGTAATAATATACACATTAAGTATACTTTTATTGTATTGTGTTATTGGGTGATAATTACGCAATCTAACTGTACTAGTTCACTTTCATGTTTCTATTTAAATGTGTTGATAAATTATATAAAAAATGTTCTTGTCTAATATCGTGCTTGGTTCGATACCAAATAGAATTTGGTCAGTAAAGTTTTTCCTATGCTCGTAAACAATCTCATTAAAGTCGACAGAAGTACATAGTCGTCAGTACATAGGCCTCTTAGAGTATATCCACTCAAATCGGTCCAGCGCTGCCCACATCCAGTATTTTTTCTTAGTAGCATTGTTGGTCCGGAAATTATATTAAGCAAACATTTTTAGCAGTCATTTCCCTATGCCATGATTGGTAGACTGTTTACAAAAAGATATTTTAAAAAGCCATACGTTTCATAGATAACCTAATGAATTTTCTAAATTTCGTTGGATTATTTAATTACTCGAAGTCTTTCTCATTTAAGCGTATGTACTAGTAGTAGTAGTGTACTATGAATGCATTTCTTGACAAATTTAAATATTTTTTTTTGTAATCAAGTATTAACTAGTTTAGTGTAAAGCGAAAATAGATGTATATGAGAATTTGAACATCGAATATCGATTTTGTCGAATTAACTATAGCTTTGGAAAAATCCAATAAAAACCGAATTTAGAATTCAAAATACAGCGTATTGAAGAAGGGAGAATAATATGACGGCAAATGTTTTGTAATGATTATTGACAATAATATGAATTAACAGTAATTAATTGCACAGTATGCTTTAATTGTACATAATAAAAAACGGTGTATTGATTAGGAAATTTAATTAAGTTTTCTAATTATAATTTATACATTATTTTACATTCAGTAAAGTGGATTTGCTTTTAAACAGTAATGTAATGTGACTACTAAACAAATGAAAAATGAATTCTATTAATGATTTACGGAAATTCTGGCTACTGCTAATATCTATTATTGCAGACATTATTTACAGTCCTAAATAGTTATTAGATATATAATAAAATGAAATATAACATGATACCACGATTTACAATTTCTTCATTTTGAATACAAAGGAAATTTTGGTCCAGCTAAATCCTATGCTAAGCACAACTAGAGTAAATATTGCTATTGATTTATATAAAAAATCTTCCAGATATAGAAGATATTATCTAACTATTAATCATGCAAATCGAAACATTAAAATATATTAACAACACCAACCAGAATTGATACATATCACATTCTACTATAAAAATTATAATTTATATTTTATTCCATGAATATTTCTATTTTATATATATACAAATACATTATGGTTCTATGCTATTGCTCTATTTTTCAATAAATGCCTCAACTTGAGATTGTATACGGATAATAAATCAGAATAACATAATTTAAGCCTGTATATATCGTCTTGAACAGTCAGAAGAGGACTGGTGTACTGCGCCGACCCCAATTCATTTGGGAAATGGGCAAAACAATGATGATACATAGTCTTTAATAATAAGAATATAAGCATATAAATGTATAAGTTCTCTTAAGGTTTTTACTAATAAAACTGTGGTCTTCTCACATAAAGACGCGTGTAATTTTTTGCTAGACATATTACTTAATAAAATTCGGTGATTTTTTGTTAAGCTATTTTATAGTCTGGACAAGGTAATTTTTCAGCTCTGCACAGGTTGTTTTGATTTTACTATTAGATAATAATGCAATGCATGCAAAATTAGCCAGATAATAGATCGTCAATTTCGTTTGCTTTGCAGCAAAAATGTGTATTACATAATAGCTCAAAATCATACTGATGCATTAAAAATCATTGTGCAATGTCTTGTTGCAAGTACATGATAATTATAGTTTTCCAATCATTGACATTTAATTGTAGATTCTCATTCACATTTATTTCATGGTTTATGATAGAAACATAAATTTTTTATTCCCAGCAATTATTCATTGCAAATATTTTCAAAGACTTAACATGTAACAAATGTAATGAAACATATTGATGACATATCTTGACAACTAGGCATTTTAATTTTTTCTTTTAATACATTTATATCAGGCAGTTATTCACACAAGTATAATTTACGTTAGACATTAAAAGTTCTACATATCAAAAGATCTCAAATTTTTAAGAATACAACTAAATAGTGCGAAAATAGATTTTTTTATTTATTCATAATAAAATGGACAATGAGTTTACTAAGAAAATTGTAGGGAAAAGCTAAAAAAAATATGGAACATTAATTTCTACTTTTTATTATCATATTCATGCTAATAGCAATACTTGCCAAATGTGTACTTATTTTATATTAAATATTATAATTGTTGGAAAACGGATTCTCCATATGGCCCTATAATTAAGAGTACCTTCATTATTTTCAACTAAATAATTTATATAATTGTCCTTCAAATTAAGATCAATCTTACAACTGAAGTGATTTAATATCGTCACTAATGTACTAATGATACTTTTTACATTTACGTTCCAATAAAATTGACTGAATATCAAAACAAATGTTTTACCACTGAACAATAACTCAATAAATAGCTTTAACAGTATTAAATAATACATACTACTTAAACAGTAGTGATGAATGCAATTTGTAAACATTTATTAGAGATATGTTCCAGAAATATTTTACTTCACTGCTGAAAAGTTTTGAATTTGGTTGCTTGTGTTGGATGCCACCCAGGAGCTGAAGACATCCCTGAAAGAAAATACAAATTAATACCACCAAAATATAACAACCATTAAATATTGATTATATGTATAATTTTTTTTAAATCAACTAAGCAATGAGGCAAGGTGGGTCATTCACCTTATGGTAAGTCATACACCAACCCGTTACAATGTGGCATCAGTTAGCATGATATACACAGCACCACACCAATTTCACTAGATATAACTCCCTTCAAAGCGGATCATAGTATATGTGCTATATTGATTGAAACTACTGTACAACATGTTAGTTTGTTCACATTAATAATTTTTAGGGGTTATTTTGTAAAAAATATCCATATTGTGGCAACTCATCTGACTGTCCATCCATGTTTGGCAAGTTTCAGATATTTTTATTAAATCATTCAAATAGCATAGAAAATCTATATATTTTTTAAAAATCAAAATTTGCTGGAATTAGATATAAATAATTAATTAATTTTAACTTCGCAAAAAGCTCTATTGTCATTTTCTGAGCAACTTCTTATTGTTACCCTTATAACATAAATCTGCAAATCTATAACAATGCTAATTTGCATTAAAACACACACAACGTTTTTGAGTTAGCACATTCATCATCCAGAGTATATTTACTTTGTAACAAAAAAAAAAATATATAACACCTACCTGCAATGACTGACGACACATTCATTGGAGCAATACTCATCTTCCCATTCACTGTTAGCAATTGCTGGGTTGGTGCATCCCTGCCGAATACATGATGGTGGTGTGCTCCGGTTTTCATTTTGCTACAACAATACTTAAGAATAATGAAGAAGTTATGTTTGTATCATAAGCATTTAACATAACAGTATAAATTGGAATAAAAAATAATATAAATATTTTACACTAACTTTAATTTTTGCACATAAAATATAATCAGATCTTAAAAGTCAGATAAACATTTGAATTAAAAATGTGTATTAAACATTTCTTTGTCAATATAATGGCTGGTTTAGTTGGCAGAAATTACTTCATTTGAAATAAATAGACTAGGTCTTCACTGACTTTCTCTTTTTGGTATTTCTATTTGTTATAATTTTTGCTTTATTGATTTAGTTTTTTTTTGTCTTGCAGGTTCAGTGTGTCAGTCTTCATATGTGCTAAACATATTGCTAAAGTATTGGCAATGGTTTTTACAGCCGGCTCCCTGTATGACGCTAAACCTCATTGTTTTAGAGTTTATCATATACTAAAAGGTCAAACTGTATTTTTTTTGTGTTAATCAATGGTGATGATAGATACAAAATTTATGATAAGTTACTGTCATCATGAATAATAACTTTATGGTTATTTATTAACAAGAATGTTTATATAAATTACAGAAATCACTGCTTTTATATTTACCTCTGGAGAATGTTGTGGCATTCCGGGAGTTCCATTGTTATTTGGTGAAGGAGGTTCATTCTGCAAATTTTGATTTTGTTGTTGAGACTGCTGTTGCTGTTGTTGTTGCTGCTGATGTTGGTGTTGCTGCTGATGTTGCTGTTGATGTTGCTGTTGGTGTTGCTGTTGATGATGTTGTTGGTGTAGCTGTTGCTGCTGTTGTTGATATTGCTGTACCTGATGTACCTGCTGCATCTAATAAATCATTTATTTCAAATTGCCTTTTCTATTAACTTTAAATTAAAAATTTTAAAGTATTGAAGTACCTGTTGGGAATGATGATATTGCAAAGTTGTGGGACCCATTGGTGGAGACTGAGTTTGTACTTGTCTATATCCTGGGGGTGACACACCAGGTGGTGATTGGAAGTTGTTAGGTGATTGAGATGGCTGATAGCTTCTTGGTGATTGAGCTATATTTGGTTGACAACCTTGAGGAGATGCAGTAGAATTTACTTGGTATCCTTGGGGAGTTTGTCCAGTTACAACCTGTAACAAAGCCATCACTTAGCATTTATTTCTGAATTATTTCTGCTGAATTAGAACACTGCCTAGATAGGGCAACAATTCACTTTTTGTCAATTCTCATCAATTTGCATGAACATTTTCACAATTCTGTATAGGTGTTTAAAATTATGACTTTCTGTAGGGTTATGTATATGGTTGTTTTTAGATCTATTAACTTGAGGCTACAGAGATGATGTGGGAAAACATCTTTGGTGGAAAGAACTATAGGGAGTATGTATACTTTTTCCTTTATCCATATTCTAGTACCTTCATCCTTCAGTACTACATATTCGTAAATTTTTTCAGAGAATATCTTCTGTATGTTGTATGTGTTGAAAACCGCAATGAAATTACTATTAATATTATAACAAATGCTAAGTTATAATTCACCCCTTACACTGTAACACCATCCTCTTAAACAATCTATCTATAATGAGACAGCATCTAACTTATAAACACTTAAATTTTAGAATATAAGAGGTGTAAAGACAATTCTAAATGCTAAAGAAAAAAGACTTTTTTTTCTTCATTAGTATTTAGATACCTTTATAGATAATTAGCATTATATCTCAATCATACTACACTTATGGCGGTGCCGAAAATAGATCAAGTTTTAGTGATTGGAAAATGACAAGTTATTAATTATATATAAAAATTACTTAACAGAATAAACACAGAACAGAATATGATTCTCCAGCCCAGAGACATTAGAGGTATAATGGTGCTGGTAAGGAGAAAGCTTGGCCTTTTATCCACCACACTGGCTAAGTGTGGGTTGGCAGATGTAACATATTCACAAGAGCTGTTCCTTTGAATGTGTCTGTTTCCTTGCAATGTTTTCCTTCACTGGAAGCTCAAGCTCAGTTGGATCGACCTGTGCCTACTATGATATATAGTGCATTAAACTTCTTTACAAATTGAGCTATCATAGCTATAAATCCCTAACTTGTAACATTTATTTCATGTTATGACTTTTACATTAACATTTTATCTAATTTACAAAATTGGAAATAAATAACTATAACAAAAAAGGTAATATTAATAGAGTTACTTTAACAATTTTCTTACTGGGTATGTTTGTGGAGGATGTGCCATATTTCCTGGGTAATTCTGAGATGATTGTTGAGGATTTGGTGGGTATCCTGGTCCTGTTTGGCTTGAGTATGAAGATTGTGGTGGTCCACCTGTATAGTTTTGAGGAGAATATGCTTGTGATGATGAATTTGGTACATAATTTTGAGGAGAATGTCCATTTCCATAGCTTTGTCCTTGATAGTAAGTCCCATACGAAGGGTTAGAGTTAGTGTGGTTATACATTACTTGGCTTTCTTGTTCTCCCCCCTAAAAAGAAGTTTTTAACTTTAGTTCTCCAGTTTTCATATACGTTTTAACACATTTTTTATCACAAAATTGTTATAATATGTTATTATAATTTGTACACATATGCACGTTCAACACAAATCATACATTATCCACGTGTTATAACCATATTCCCATATAACTCGCTTTTTGATAATGCAAATCGATTGATTTACACAGCCCTTGACAGTTGAATAAATAATCCTTGCTAATGAATTTACAAACTTTACAAAGCGAATCTAATAAGACAAAGCTTTTATTTCACGATTTTTACAAGTTATTATGACTGAATAAATGTTTAAATAATCATATAATTATTATTATACTTAAAAAGAAAGGTTTAACAGTTATGAAAACATCTTATACTAAACTAGCTTTTAAACGTGAATCCTAAAGTTTAAAAGCTCGGAATTCTTACCCAAATGTATCCCATAAGAAAAAGTATAAATCACATAGAGTGACGACAAAAATATTATAAATCCAACTATTGTGTTTTTAAGTAAGAATGAAGAGTTTATTTATTTACTCTAGAAGTACAAAACACATTGAAAGTCGCTGTTACAAACGTCTATATTTTCGGAACAAAATCGATACGCAATGCGCTAGTAGAAGCGTTGCGATGTTGCCAGTGAAAAATTAATACCAGCGAAGGCTGCGTTCAGAAATAAAATGATTGTTGACAACTCGTTTTAATTTTACCAAAAGTCTAATGTAATATACATTTTTATAAATCCGCAATTATTTAAAAGAATAATAAGCATTTTGTCAATATTTACTAACCACTTGAGTTTTCGTGGCGCTCTAAAGCGATGTGCTATTTTCGTGAGTTTAACGTACATCATTTGATGTATATTAGTTTTATTACAATTTTGTGATGCGTAGTGCTACTACTAGTAATTTAACCGATTTTTTAGCATTTCGCACGGTTGAAATTTTTATTACATTTCTAACTAAACGAACAAGCTGTTTGTTGAACACTTATCATAGCATTATTAATACATACAGTATATCCCATAGGTTACGATAATGAATTACCATTAGGCAAGGTGTATGCTTGATTGCAACTTCCGTTGAATAGAAAACGAAACATTACGAGAAAATCAAATCAATTAAAGAACCACTTAATGTTTTTACGAGAATATGATTACTATTATATAACACTTATAGTTTATTAATCAATATTGTTTGAGTAAATTAAATAACTAATTTTCATGCGAAAACTATCGAGGCGCAGCATTTTCTAATGATCTAAAAATATCGCTTATATAGTTTTACAGTTATTTTACTGAAACTTAAAGTTATACAGATATAAAATACATTTGAATTTAATATGAAATGAGAAATAGAGAAAAGTTTCAGAGATTTACCAATTATTTAACAATGACTCATCATGTACATTATTAGAAACTTACTTACAAGAAAGACTTTAAACGGTATAAATTATTACTAGTTTAACTCAATGCGGAGAGCTATTTAAGAGTATAGATTCGGATTTAAGTACAGTACCTTAACGAAAGGAATAGAATCTTAACAAAACAGTATTTGAAATAGATGCTTGCTTTTAGATATCCATACAAGATTTTCACCAACCTCCAAGGTATTTTTAGATATGATGAAGAATATGACGTCATTTCAATTGGCGTAGTATTATTCTACAGCTTTATTGCAAGTATTTAAAAAATATATTGTTGTAACAACTCGTTTTTCGGCAAAAAATAAAATGGTATTGTAGTGCTCTCTAATAACAAGAATATTATAATACCATATTATTTTTGCCCATTTGAGTAAAAGATGTAAGTCCCATAGCTCCAGTAATTTCACTAACAACAATTACAATGACTGTGTGGCTGCAGAAATAAGCGATGCTATGGTACTCAGCCAGACGGTATCTCGTAGATCTATCATCAATAAAATTCGGGGATTTTCCTATGATGTTCTAAACGATTGGTTTGATATACCTTAATAATTGAGGTTTGTTATGAATAACGACATTAAAACAATATTTGTTTCGAATTTATCATGCGTAATGTAAAATAATGTTAAAATTTATAGTGTTTTTACTTTTAACAACTATTTTAGATAAAGGTGAAGGAAAACAAAGTGAGGAAAGTGACAGTATCCGAGAGGGACAACTATCGTAGACATATGACATTCTCCAGAACGCATTTGGCTACCATGGTGCATAATTTCTATTTCCCGGCCCTACGCCGCTGATTATCTTCTATTTCACAGGAGAACGAGTGGATATCAATATCCAAAAAAAAAAA
>DWHU01000178.1:0-24923 GCA_018247975.1 Parides photinus
ATATTAATCTCTATAATATATATTGTACATTGTATACAATATATATTATAGAGATTTTATTATTTTATTGTATATTATTGTACCATTATTCACATTACAATAGTTGCATTATAGTTTACAATTACATATAAAATTACTATAGTCGTACCAATCGTGGTACGGCAATAATACCATAGAATACTAATAGCAATAGATAGCTAATGAAAAATAAATTTAATGAATCCTAAAAATTTTTATTGTTTACGAACTAAGTTCTAAATGGTTTCAGCGAAAGCAGATAAATTTAAGCTCACATTGTAAAATTGTGTTCTTAAAACTGACTCCAAACTAATCTAAACTTTGAAATAAAATGCGGTATCGCTGTTTTGATTCTTTTTAAATAAATCAAAAGATCTATGTGGATTAGAAACGTATTAATCTATATTGATTTGTTGATTATATTGAATAATAATAATCTTAATATAATTAATGGTTTTCAGGTGATAAAACACTAGTGCAATCACTTGTTAGGGATGCAATGGTAATTAAAGAATTGGACGCTCATACTGGACACGCCAATCATCACTCTCAGTAAGTAAACAATCATTATTTTGCATGCATTTATTTGGAAATACAAAGAGCCGCTGAAACGTATAACAAAATGTACGCTGTTAGCAACTGAGCATTGAAACAAGCTGAATTAATATTATCAATATAAAACTATGCCGAAATAAAATATTGCAACACTTGCATGTTAAATTAAAGCACATCTAGGTGTCCGATCCACGTTTTAAGCACATTAAGTTGTTTTTTTATTTGTTTCACTAATTCGATGTGTTTGTCACAATAGCCCGATAGCGACTTTAATGGCTCTACTGACAAGGTAACGTAAAAACAACATATTTGTAATCTATCTAGTAGACGTGTTAGTGATTTGGCTAGACATCAGACGAGAAACCGACAATGAATCCTTGTTCGAAGTCATTTCAAATATAAATCTCATGAGTAGTTCTCATTTATTGAAAAACTTTAAATTGTATCTACGTACCTAAAAATATATACTTTCCACTTTCAACGTACTCTCATATACGCGTTGTCAACGTCATCAATGATGCGATGATCCATTTCTTTAGCTAATACATGAAGAGCCATTATAAAACATTAGCTGAAACCTTTTAGATAAGAAGATTTACTTTATCCTGACCTTTTTAATGCACCTCTTGTTTCACTATAACATTTTTTAATGGGCAACGTTTAATATCAAATAATCTTTCCCAAAGATTTACAAAATAGCTACCAGGAGCCAGGTAAAATCGTGTACTAATACATTTTTCATTCTTTAGCTGACATGGATTAATAAACGGATGTTTTACGGATATTTTTAAGTTATATAAATATTTTATTATGAATACTTATATTAAGTAACGTGTTTGATATTAGGTAGTAAAATAAATGCAAACCAAGTCTTAAAACATTCTTTAACTTATTTCTTTCATGAAAGAAAACCTATTCTAAAGTATATTATTCTAAGTTTATATCAAAGCATTTGAATATTTATAAAACCGTAGCACTAACTCAAACTAATTTGAGTATTATGACGAGTAAAAAAATTTACTTTTAAAATTTCAAAACTACTTCAATAATTTATTACTGCAAATATCTTCTAGTGGAGAATATTAATATTATATATAGAAATATTTAAGGGTATATAAATGTGTAAAAAAAAGTGTGGACTACTTGGAAAATACACAAATTTAGTAAATACTTTTACAAATGAAAACACTTAATACATCATCAGACAATGAATATAAACTATTAAGCTTAGCTTACTACTAGTATTTTGTTTATAGTCTACAAGGATTATTATATACACTAGATTTGCACATTATTGTCATGTGCAAATATTGATGTGTTTAAATTACATTTTGTTTGGGTCTTAACAATGAAAGTCATTGCAGGCAAGGACGCTTCCACAAGTTCGTGGTGACGCTGACGTTCATCGCGACCCGCAGCGGCCTCCTCAAGTGGACCGACAACACCAACACTTCCCGCACCTCAGATTCGGCTGAACCGTACGATATTTTATTTCCTCATATACTTATAACCGAAAGCATAATACCACTTTAATATTTACAATAGATATAACATACGTATTTTCTTAACGGCTTCCACTGTACCTAGATTGAAGAAAGTTAACAAGGTTCATATTATTCAAAGGAAAAAGTAATTACACAAATCGAAATTATTTTGATAAAAATTTTAGTTATTTCCTTAACGAAATGTAACAGATGTTTTTTAAATATTTGAAAGTAGAAGAAAACTTTTTATTATCTATTACTTACAGTTGCCTATTTTTTTTTTTTATTATTGAATGCTTGGATGTAGAAGCAAGAATTGATGAAATTCAATAAAACAGATTTTATAATTATAATTCCTGCTCCCAGGATTCAACAATGTTTATGGTACACATTAGAATATACGATAACCGAATTTATAAATAATTTACCAGTAGATATCCAAAACGTATCCTCGGGATCATACCGAACCACATTAAAGACATAGCTAATTGCAAATCAGCCAGAATGCGAATAAGCTTACGGGGACTGATTTACTCGAATAAACCGTTCCAGTTGCCGAGTGAATTATGGTGGAAACAACGTAATTAAATAAGTTTCGAATAAATAGTAAAACACAGGTATAAAGGCAGGAAAGCTATGTATAATAAGCTGATAGTGATTAGTTCCAAGGAGTATAACAGATCCTCTTCCTTATTTTATAAACTTAAATAGATATTAAAATAATTATATAAGAGTGACGGTTTGTATTACAACAGGCACTTTAGTGAGAAATACGGGCGCGCTTTCGACTCGGAGTGGTACAGGCGGGCTGTGGAGCACCACGCGGTAGAGCCGGAGAGCTTCGTTTTCTCAGTGCCATTCCGTGAAATGGAGCCTGACGAGATGACACCACAGCCACTGGTGATGGCCACACATGCGGTCTTCGTGGAGTCCAGGGGCCACCGAGCGCCCGCGGCTGTCGTCGGCCTCCACTTCCAATTGGAGTCACTTGTAAAACACTTCCTGAACGTAACCTCTACGGTAATTGGTTTTCAGTAATAATTATATTTACAGCTATTAACCGACTTCATTCAAATTATTTAATTGTTATTACTTCATTGTATAAATAAGATTATTGTTTACAGTGTACAGCTGGCAGTGTTTGTAAGAAGACATGTGCTGGCGATGAACTTGATTGTTACATTTTGGATGACAACGGCTTCATTATTCTCTCTGAAGACGCATCACAGACCGGTCGCTTCTTTGGACAAGTGGACGGCACTATCATGGACTCCCTTGTTCAGGACCGAATTTACAAGAAAGTCATCGTCCACGACCATCAGGGCAGATGTCCCGATTCGCGGAACTCGTTCAGCGGTGACAGCAATAAATTGACAGTGTGTATTTAGCATTGTACTTAAGATCATTTTCTTTTGGCTTTCTATACGGGTTTTTGGTAAATTGACGTAGATTAAATAACGTTAAAAATTCAAGTTGATAGACCAAAGTGGGGTCCTTCTGTCGAAATTGGACCCGCTAACCTAGTATGAAAAATAAATGATGATGATGATGATGAAAAAAAATAGCATGAATATCATAGTAATGTTATGTAACATTTCGAGGGTCTTATTAAATCAATATGTAGACAAAATACACAAAATGCAGTCGTACCAAACGTGTGTTTTCTTATTAATTGTACACGATAATCACGAGTTTCTATTTTGCAGCCTTTAAAACCTCTGTCCTGGGTTGGCAGCTACGTCTTCAATTTACTAGCAGTCTGGTTCCCCCTCTGGGACTCAGTTCGCGCTCGCACCAGCCGCTACACCGACGATGACTTAGGTATCAGAAAATTTATGACATTACAAATATGATGCAGATGTATTTATCTTTTTGTTCGTTTTTTATACTTTAGAAGACTGTCGAAATGTGTAAGACCTAAATACATAATTATAAACAGATGCCGATTACGAAGATTATGAAAAAGAAGATCTGGAGTATGAAGACGCAAGCCGCGATCCGGGTCCGTATGAGATAATTGTTGACGGAACGGGAGGAACGACAATAGGGCACGAGAGTCGTGAGGGCCGCGAGGGTCGGGAGGGTTGGGAGAACAGAGAGAGCAGAGAGGGACCGCTGCGAGAAGCCCCCCGCGAGGCCGCCCGCTCTGCAGCAGTGCGCCCCTGCGACACTAGCGCCGAGCTCTTCACGTTGCAATCAGCTAGACTGAACACCGCGCAGCCTTTGAAAGGAAAACTCACAAACTGTCACAACTCTGGTTGCGAGAGGTAATCTATAAACCAATGATTGATTATTACACGACGATAATTGTCGTTACATATATATTAAACAGTAAAATTTTTATTATGTCAGTAATATAAAAAACAGAATTTGTTTTAATTAATTTTTGTTAGAGCGCAAATGGATTGTGAACTATTTCTGTCGATGAAGTAAAATGTAGTACCTCATATTCTGTTCCCGACGAATACAAATCCAAACACACAAAAATCATAAAAATCTGTTCAGCCGTTCTCGAGTTATAAGTGTTGTAACTAACACGACTTTCTTTTATGTATATTATGTATATAGATTAAACGTGTATACATTTAACACAGCGCCATCTATTGAATGCGGACTCAATCCAGTCAACAGATGCCGACTTCTGTTGGTTTGTGACTGTCAGCGTTAAACAAATAATTTGCAATAAAACAATATTGCGACTACAAATTTAAATATAAGTTTTCCTATCTTTCAAGTTATATCAAAATGCACGCGGTGTACAAATTTCATTAAAATCGTTTAAGTAGTTTAGGAATCCATCGCGGACAAACACTGTGATAAGTAGTTTATATATATTGAGATATGCGTGTATGTTTGTACAGGCCGTTCAGTGTACAGAAGATACCGCACAGCAACCTGATCCTGCTGGTTGTGGACACGCTGTGCCCGTGCGGCGCCAAGCGGCTGGACGTGCGCGCCCGCGAGGCGCCGCCGCGGGCCGCGTGTCGCCGCCACACGCCGACGCCGCACCGCCGCCGGCCCCGCACCTGCGTCTCCTACCACCCCGAGGTACAATAAAACTAATAATAAGTATACCGATTAGTACCTTAATAATAATTAAAAAGAGATTAGTCTTAACTATGCTTTGAGGAAACTTTCATCTACTTCACTCAACTGTTGTTAAGTCTTTGGTGTCAACAACGTCTAGGCAGGGACTACTGCAGCTCCCGTTTCTGCTGACTTAAAGTAGTGTGATAAAACTACTGTGTCCCAGTTGGAAGAGCGTTGAAATTACATGGATAATGGTACATCTGTGTAACGTTATTTTTTTGGTTTTCGCGGGGGCAATCTTCGAAAAGATATCGTCTTCTGAGCTAAGACCTGGGTTATATGAGATTCTTACTCACTAAAACCCCTGCGGTGGTCGTCCACGCGCTTTATGAGCGCGTTGTTCACGCACCCCAACACCTGTGTATCCTATACTAACACCTAGCATGAGTCAAGTAACGTAAAAGAATATAGTGTATTGAACCTGCTAAATTTGTCTTTCTACAGGAAATAGAGATACTATCGTGCGGGCGCTGCGGATCTTTCGCGCCGATGACCTGGCTTCTGGTCTTGCCTCTGTTCGCGGGGATCGCCACGTGACTCCCCTGCTTCTCCGCGGCGGCCACTGCCCCGCCCTCCCCTAACTAGCAAACTCGATAGTCGAAGCTAACTAATAAAACGTGTGAAACACATCGTTGTTAAATTCACAATAACCCAAAGGACATTGTAAAGCTTCGCAATTAAAAATTGCCGTACACCATTAAGAGCTCGTATGACGACAGAAAGAAGACGCGTGAAGAGTATGTGAAAGCAGTGCATCGATATGCAATCGATCCAATCGACTGAAATATGGTCCGACCAAGTGAACTCTCGATCTTGTCTCGCGACGAGAAACTATTTCGTACAGATTTTAATGTATTTAAATAATAATCTCCCTAATTCCGTTAAGTCGTCGTCATCTCTTGTGTAACTATGATACGGTTAAAGTAAATAGTTAGGCTAAAAATATAACTTTTACATTTAATTGAAAATTATCGCAAAGTTGGAGATCTTATAAATTATAGCTAATGTTAATAGGTATAAAGAAAAGATAATTTAATGTAAATTTAAAGATATCGTTTAGAAATGTTTTAGAAAAATATACCTACGTTGATACATATTCGATTTCTTTCGGTGTCTATCATTCAAATTTGAATAGTTGTCGAGAGTAACGTAGACGCATAGATTTGATGTAAATATCTATCGATTAATGTAATCATTTGTAGTTATTTTTAATGCTGCGTATGTGTGTGGCTGTGGTCATTGCGATGTGTTCATCGAGCCGAAAGGTACGTCGCTTAACTTAATAATGTTTAATAATTAGCATTTCTTTGAATTACTTCAAACAATTTAGTAAATGAAGATGCAAAGAAACGATTTTATTAATTCCATTTATTAACTACAATGAATTACCTATGTTTATCAATACGTTTTCTTCTTAAAGTAAGGTCATAATTATTTTGTATTTTTTCTGATAAAACAATTTATTTTCGGTTATATGTCGATTAATGTTATTATCTCGGCCTCTACGTTCGGCGTGTTCTCGTTCTCTAATCGTTAGAAATTTTCTCATCTAATCTTCTATAATGTTGTATTTGAAGCTGTAACTAGTTGTATTGTAAATATTTTACTAAATTTAAAGGCCTATTAAAATAAAAGGGAAACTTGTGTGGCTAAAATCTTTATGACTGGATTTCTACATTTGTATAATGTTCTATGATCTATAATTTGCATATCAAATAACATACGTATTTATTTCGTAAGCGTATATTCAGAATTGTGAAAAGATTTTACAATGCCGATTTGTAAGTTAGTTTCATCAGTCGTTTTTTAATTTATGTACATGTTTTGTATTTATATTTAAACAATATATAAACACCACAAAATCATGTAGATTATAAAAATATTCATGCCGGATCAAGACACCTTATAGCTTGCTGTTGTCCATGAACTAAATTCTTTAAGAGTAAATAGTGTAAAATAAGGAATTATCGTGATATCTAGATAAAACATGCAGCTTTTTATAGGCCAAGATAGGAAAGTAATCATTTATACAGTTTATTGTTTGTTAACACTCAATTAAGGATTTTACACTCTTTACAATGCGAACAGTTACAATATTCTGAAATAGTACAAAAATCATACATTTTATACGTATAGTTCTTGAATTTCGTGTGCCAAACCACAGCCTCCGTTCAGTCTATACGAAGTTTATTCAACGGGATCCACAGTTTATTTAATAAACAGTACATATAAATGGACAGCGGTAAGCGAGGTCACAAATGCTGGATGCAAACGAGGAAAGGACGAAGATAGCATTTATCATATACATTTATCGACAGAGTGCTCTTTTTATACTCAGATACATAATTACAAAAAGTCCTTTTACTGTGAGCAAGTATCACTATACTTTAAAATACAATTTCATGCTATCTCAGTAGTTTACTACTGCAATACAGTTCCCCTCAACAGTTGTGTCCAGCATTGCACGAAATATTTTGAATTCACTACATTTTTAGAATTCGTCGCCTCCGCGAATAAACCTGTAATGGTATAATGGAAGCTAATTAATGTTCATGTGAAAGGTTATAACCGAGATATTTGTACGAAAATCCTATTGTTATATAAACGGACAAGATTGTATATCTACGTAAACATCAACATTTTGGATGCAGAAAAAGCTTAACTCCATAATAGCACATTACCAGTTTACTTGCGGGGAATGTCGGATTTTACGTTACTGATTTGATTTCACGATTATTTTTTAACAAATTGATACTGAAAACCTTTGTTATTTTTATTTGGACGCTTTGAAAATGACTTGATATTATAGAAATGAACCTCACTATACAGAGCTGTTCACGCGGAAGGGTTCGTTTCCGTGGAGTGAGGAGCTACGTGTGAAGTTTTGAATGTGCTTCTCGTAAGCGACGTGTCTTCCATAGCAGTCAAACGCGCGGGCGGAGTGTTTTACTGTAACTTTTAAGTATTAAACGATAATAATAGCTACTTACGATAGCATAGGAACTCTTGTGACGCCACGCGGCGCACTTTACACGGGTTTTAATTCTGTGTAAGTTTAGAAATATAACAAATACCTCGTTTAGTTACGCAAATGTAATAGTTAGACTGGGATTAGCATTGGTTTCGCGTTTAGTTTTTGGACATATCAATTCAGGCACCAAATGAGACTATAGAGTAAGAGTATTTGGATTTTTATGATCTATTATTGTATAATTCTATTAAAGGGAAGTTTAAATGTTTGTTTAAATTTTATCATAAACATAATGATTAAGAATAAGTTTGTATTATATTGGTACGATATGATCATCTTCACATTTTTCAAGTTATCAAGGCAGCGTGCTATTCAATTGTTGAAAATAATATTTATGTTTCATATCATCTGTTAAAAATACATCTACAGTTTGAGCAGTAGACCATTATTTTTGATGTACGAATAGGCGGCCATTGTGCAAAAGAAACAATAATCTCTACGTTATAACTATAATATAAATTCTACCTAAAGGAGTTCTACTTCAATTTCATCAAATAATTACAATTTCACTTCCAAAATGAAACTTAAGAATGAATGACCGTCGCGTTCAGTCGCTTATATCAAGTCCAGGTTTGCTTCTAACAAATCCATTATTAACATGTTATTAAATCATTTGTTTACTTTTAACAAGTAGGGTCAACCCTTACCTTTGGGATTTAAATTGTTAAGTATTATTATATCAAAAAAGACAAGAATCTACACAGTTACATATCAAGTTAATCCTCCCAGAACATTCATAAGAAATCCCTTTGTTTCATACACTGTTCAAATATATCATTCGATAAGGTTTCGAGAAACTGATGTGTTTATAGACCTGCAATTGTTCGGGTACTTTCTTAACAATTTTAAATAAAACTGTTTCGAAAATTTCTCTAACATTGGAACTTTCGCGCTTTTTAGGATTAAATATTAAACTTTATACAAATAAATCTTTAATGATGCAGATTGGAAATTTAAAAGTCGTTTCCTTAAAGACTTTTTGTTTATAATTATTTGAGGATGAAGGGATATAGTCGTTATGTTATTGGGCGAGGCCGACCCTGTGCACATGGTTATCTAGTAAAATTCTAGTAAAAGTATAATTTTTTTTTCAGTTACTTGCAAATTCATGCTATAGATATACCGTAATTACTATAATAAAGTTCTCTTATAACATTGTTATTGTGTTTCATTGTAATTTAATAATCTCTAATATTTATTTAGCCTGTATAATTACAAAAAAATTTAGTAGATATTTTCTAGCAATTCCGAAATGCAGATAGCGAGCCGTATTATTACAGATGAGCTTATTATCACTTACTATCAAGGTAATATGTTGCTCGTCTACTTACTTCGTGGAACACAAACTTCATTATTAATGAGTCGTTTTTTATTCTCGTCTGGATTAGAATATATCACAACTACATAAGTCATGACTCACAAAAAGATTTCTTTTTCACTTGATGTAGTCGCACTGCTTGTGAGCAGAAATTAGTGGTTTCAATAAGCAAGACATATTTATAAGGGTAGAATTGTAACGTGCTGCGGTTCATGACCCAGTTAACGATCACGTCGAAACGTTTATCCGTTTTGGATCTTAGAGAAAAGAGTAAATTTGTGCTTGTATACGAATTACGTGAATATAAAAAGACTGGGTAATAAATGTCAATAATTTTATTATATAAAAACCGGAACATAATTCACATGTACAGACTGGCAGCGAATATGATATCACGCTTGAGCATCTTGATCGCATCGCTGAACTTCGCCTCCAAGTCGTTATTTCCAATGTTCTTAGCGGCTTGGCAGAGTTGCCGGAGCACCTCTTCCAACCTCCGTATGCACCTAATGATAGAACCTAACAATAGTCAAGCATTAATATATAATATAACTCCATAATATACACTACAACTTAATATGCAATTATTTGTACACTAATATTTTTAATAAATCTTATTATATTTCGAATTCACAAAAACGAGACGGTCACTGTTACGCATAGGCTTTTAAGAACCTCCACAATGATCATTACTGGATTTACTTGCGAGCTCCATCTTCCGTCAATCAGTCAACCAATGTGCCATTTAAAGCTAGCTATTATTTAGGCGTCGCTACGCTGGACATCTCAGTTTTTTTTTTCAATTAAAGATATACAATATTAAAACAAATAATAGTAGAATAATTTGCCAACCTTCGAAAACATCGGTCATCTTGCAAATTTGTAAGAAATTCGCGCCTTTACACCACGCGTGCACGACGTCCATGAGCGTGCACTTGAACTTGGCTACGTACTCGTCCTCTTCCAAATCCATTTTAGCATCGATCGACACTTTGGCTATGCGGCGCGCGAATTCCTAAACAGAAAACAATTTATTTCAAAAAGTATATGGTATTATTCTTATAACTTGCCATGACAAAATTGCATAGCGCCATTCTTGTAACATGCAAGGCCTATGCTTAAGCACCGTAGCGACATGAACGGGTCTTGTTCGAGTTAACATTTATTTAAACCTGCTGTTTATCTATCACCATAGCAGCACTGCTGAGTTACGGCTATCAATAAAGACGCCATACTTTAAACAAATATTGTTTTATTAATAATTTGGCATGAAGTGAAATATTGATTTGCACCTGCAGTTTCCTGAGCACGCCGCGCAACTCCTCCCCGGTGGAGGAGGCCTGAGATGCGTTCTCATCGCAGACGAAGCAGCTCACCAGCGAAGCGCTCTGCTCCGAACTGAGCCCGTTGAACACCCCATTAAATATCAACTCGGTTAGCAGCAACTCATCAGCGCTGCAAAACGGGTTTAACGATTACAAAGTAAAACTTCGTTATCCATTTCTGGTCTACGTTCTTCGACCGTTTACCTACATTTGAACTTAATTTAATACAGTGTAGAGAAACCGAGACCGAGAATTATGAAGCACCCGAAGCACACTAGTGTACTTCTCATCCTATGTCCCTTCCAAGTGAATACATATATAGTACATATATGTCCCTTCCAAGATGGTAGTTAGCCAGGCGGGTAAAAAAACCTTTATGACCAACCTCTTTGCGAAATTCAGGCTAACTTTATCCATTTTAAATAAAAATAACATTAAAAACCATGTAGACGCTCGGTTAAAATAAAGGGTTCATAATATACTTCATACCTACTCAACTCGCAGGCAATCCGACCTTTCAGCTCTACCACATCAGCCTGAGTGCAATACCCCATTCTTCTAAGCACATGCTTCCGCTTCTTAAGTTCGTCCATGTGCAATATACTCTTTGCTTTCCTAAGCTCCGCCCGCGCTTCTTTCAACTCTTCTAGATACTCTTGTTTCTTCTCGTAAGCAGACGTTAACGCACCTCTGTTTTTGTCTTTATGTAACGGGTGAGCGTATAACCTGCAAATTAAACGTTTTCGTACTTATTTTCTAAAAAACATATAAACAATGTTGATATACTTTTTAAAAATAACTTTTTTTTACACTCCCGATTAATTATTTAAAAACAGTCCCCATTTTATATTACTAGCGAGCGAAAATTATCATCTAGTATATATTACAACCCTAAAAATTATTTCCGATATTATTTATTAACATAAAGACCTTCCTATTAATACTATAGAGATTCAGGACATAATTGCACAAGAAGTCTTGATTAATATCCAACCACACAGACCAATTGTGGGTTGTTCATATCAATGAAAGTTTTTGTTCTTGGAACATAAAAGCTAATAATTTATTTACAAGAAGTCCACAATACCTTTCCTCCAACAGCTTGATTGTGTCCACACACTTTTTAAACACGGGGTCATTAATTTTCATGTCTTTTATAGGGTTCAATAGAGGAGGGCCGTCAGGAAAACGTTTTTTAACCTCGCCAATAGTTTTTAATACAGATTTTCGGTTATCCGGAGGCCTCAGGTCCTTAGGATAGTACACGCGGAGGGAACTGATTTGATTGATTAGTGTGTGAACAACTGGCACCACTTCTACATCACCTGTCTAAAAATGAGAAAGCAGGATGATTCATTGATAAAGTTTTGAGGACACAAAAATATGAAAGGTATTGATTGTTACAAAGCACATTGCCAGTGTTAAAAAACTTTGAGATAATTACGTATATATCTAGCAGTGGACATCTATCAATTGGTGATGATATAACTGTAACCATAAAAACTATTTTACCACACTTTTCACAACTTTGCTTCACCACCACGGACTCTATAATATCACGAATGATATGATGTAAAATGAAAAGATGAAGTCAATATAATGTCAAAAAGGAATTTAAGTTATATACAACATACCTCTCCTGCTGGACACGGAACCCTCGTGTCCGTATCGTCAGGCTGTGATTTCTTAACATGCAACAATATATCAACTATTATGACCGTTTCTGCAGTCAATGGATTCTCATTCTTCTTGCCTTTCCCTGTGGTGTGCTTAAAGTTCACAATAATACCCCAGTCATATTCGTGCTTCTCTGTTTTAACCTATGAAATAGAACAAAGTATATTAATAATATAGTAACATTGGGTTTTTGAATGACAATTGGATTATTTTGGATTATCTTTTTTTAAAAAAAATAATTGTTACACTTCATTATTATAATGATATGCTACTAATAATAAGCAATTTAATATATCTCTAGATAGATCAAAAGCGGTTGAACAATTATAGCTTAAGAAGCAAAAATGCCTTGTTTGGTAGTTGATTGTCAATCTTTTAGAAAACTGCTATTTTCTCTGCAATTATTCTCCTGTGTCTCCTTTACTGACACCTAAAGTGAAAAGTGGAGAAGGTATCTTCAAACTAAACATTATCATTTTGTTGAAATGTTTGGCCTAACTATAGATATTTAAACTGTTTGGTGCTGCGCTAACATTTACCAGATCATCAGCTACCAGAGCATCGTATGATGAGACCATGGTAGGCATCCTTTCGTTAACGCTTATAATTGTTGTCTATCTTTATTTGTTTGTTCTCACCTTGACGAGTCTTCCAGGCTGCAGGAACGGCTTGAGGTACTCTGGGCGTGTTATGAAGGAGCGAAACTGCGCGCCCAATAAGTCAAGTTGCGTTCGAGTGTTGCAGTATGAAGCTATCGAGTGCTCCTGGTCCACAGTTAAAGCGTCATATTGTTTACGTTTCATTTTAACCTCTTAAACACGAGAATAATATACCTTACTGTAGAATAAATTGCTTTCAAGTATATAGTAATATACTTTCAAAGTTAATCAAAAACAATAAACTATATTATACATACTATCAATTAAATCCGGTATAGTTGCTTGATTTTGAAATTGGAAGAAGCTCCTTTCCAACATATACTCTGGGTTGATTTCCTCTACACGCATTAAATTTAGTACCTGAAATAATATTCTATTATTAATAAACAACCTTCTTAACGTTTCCACTAGTAAAACTGGTGAACTTCTCCCACAAGACAATTTTATCCACCACATTGGTGTTGCACAGGTTGGTGTATTTTAGTCCTAAAACTTCATAAAGTAGCGGCCCGAGCCGAGGCTTCTGAGGAAGCCCTCGTGCATTGCTACCTAAAAGGGAGATTACAGGCCGGGCACCTGGCGTGCTCGGCCACTCCCGGCCCTACGCCGCTGATTATCTTCTTTTTCACAGGAGAACGAATAGATACCAATAACCAAAAAAAAAGTCCTTAAAATCCTTTGTTCTCGGTGCATGTTGGATTCCTAACGAAAGAAGTGGGAATCACTCCCGCACCTCTACAGAAATGCAGCGCATACTTCTGCCGTATAAACTGAACAGTCGCGGACTCCTTGGAAGAACTAAAATTATCTAATATTGTTTTAAATACCTAAAATATACATTTAGATAATTAAATATAAATCTGTGTAAATTAATGTGTACAGTTTGTTTCCAACATACCATGTTATAAGTGAGATGGAAAGCGGAATTGATAGGATCAGCTTTGCCCTGCACCATCCCCTTTACCACTGATGGTGTGACTTTTTGATCTATCATTAGTATCACTATACCCTTGTCGTCCAAACCGCGTCGTCCTGCTCGTCCAGACATCTGGATGTACTCGCCTGACGTTATCTATAAATGAAAATGCGCGAAATATAGATGCGAAATACTCAAAGACTGCCATGCTATTCTGGACATGCTTAAATTGCTAGATTTCCTTCCTTTACCACTTGTTATGTTATGATAAGAAGTTCTCCATTCCTTGAGATCATACATTTAAACATTAATGGTGCTCTGGTACTCATTTAGAGTTATTTAGACTTCTTTAGACTTCTACCAGGTAGGGGTATTTTACTTAATAAATGTATTAGTACAACGAAATCATATTTTTTTTAAAATTATCCATATTAAATAGAAATATCGTTTATATAATTTAATAAATACATACAAATCTAAAAGTCTTTCCGTCATATTTCTGACAATGTGTGAATACAACAGTTCTTGCAGGCATGTTGAGTCCCATAGCGAATGTTTCAGTCGCAAATAAAGCCTAAAAATAATGCAGAACATTTTATAAAAATGGTGTATACAATATATAAAAAGGTAATTACAATTTAATAAGCACTTTACATGGTGTCCAATATTTTTACTAGTCATCATATATCATTTTAACTATTATTGTGAGATGCCTTGTTCCTGCAAAACGGATGCTTGCACTGATAATATTAATCAGGTAACTAGCATGCTTTTTAATGGATATTATTTCTTATTAAATAAATAATTTCTTTACTGACCCACCTAATATATTAAAATTAGCAAACTAATGACAATCTTTATTTAGTAAATTGAAAATACAGAATTAATTATCATAAATAACAAAATATATAAGGGACGAATTCTATCAATCAGTAATGGAATATAGTTCCAATACTAATTTCATTATTATATTTAATTGCTTTAGTGGCACAGTGGTTAAGCATTTGTGTAACACAAGTGCCCAATTCAATTCCTAGGTTACTAGTTATGAAGTTTGCTTGATGGTGGGGTATTTCCAACCCGCCTTACTATCACCCTGGAATTTTAAATCTGTCCATAACCATAACAACAAAGAATGCTAAATTAAATTATATTAAATAATTTTAAAATATCTCAATTACTAAAACTTAAACTGAATGTTATTAATTTAATATTTACCTTTATAAGGCCCAAACCAAATAAAATCTCAATAGTTTCCTTTAATATGGGCAGCAGGCCACCATGATGGATGCCTATACCGCGCCTTAGTAAAGGAATTACATTCTCCACTTGAGGCAACTTCCGATCCTCTTCAGATAGTATATCCATAGCGTTATTAAATACCTCGTCTACAAGTTTTTTCTCTTCAACTAAAAAATATCAATAACCAAATATCATTTAATAGATCTTATTTTCATTATTTAGAACAGATGAGCGAAACAGTAATGTAATGGTTATTGATACACCTGCCCATAAAAACGTACTGCTCGCATTGAAGCATAACATGTTGTCTAGTTACCCTGATAATATCACTACTACTACTTAACTGTATAAACTTTGTCACAAACATTTAACACCAATAATGGTGATGGTATTTAATAATTTTAATATGTAATAACCACCATGACTATAAGAAATCAAACTGTACTTACTTGTATTGAAATCTAACTTGGCCATCAACATCGCATAAGCTTCGCAGTCCTTCTTACTAAAACTGAATATAATCACCGGGGCGAAGTTGCGCTCCATTATCATTTTAACAATGTTGAATATGTTTGACTGGTTGTTCACCCGGGTCGGACCGCCGCGCCGGCCGCGCTGGTCACCCTTGCCCGCGTCTCCGGAGTTATTTAGCACTGCCATTGCAGTATTGAAATTCTCCTCCTTGAACTGACTCTAGAAACAACATTCAAAATGTTCATCAGTGTCTTTAACAAGCCCCTCTAACTAATGAACATTGGATAAAGATTCTGACAAGTTCATCAGTACAAACAATTTACCGATGGTAGGTCTCTCTTCTCAGAGATTGTGTAGGTAGTTACCGCCGCAGCTCATATTTCTGTCGCCAAACAATACTATACAAACTTTACTGAGTACTGGTTTGATGAACATTGTAGCTAGCATAATTACTGGGGTAATGAGACTTAACATTGATGACTCAAGTGTGGTGCTGTATACCACCCCACCCAGTGCCACATTGTTATAGGCAGGCGTATCACTTACTATCAGGTAAACGTCCTGCTCGCCTCTGCACCAAAATGAATAAAAAAAAATAATAATTACAGGTAGTTGATATGATTGATTAGTTAAATGATGATATTGCTCAAGATTATGTTCAACCTTTTGTTCTTACTGCATACCAGTAAATTTTTCCAAAATTATTTTATGGTTATTAACCATACATTTTAGTGAAGAAGGGTTCTATACTCCAAAGTGCGTGTCTGTCAGCTGATGATAAAGAATGTCTAAGAGGGTAATAAAGAAATAAGTGTATTCAATCAAACATTAATACTGACCTTTTCATCAACCACAAGATGTATGCCATCTCCACCGGCTGGGAAAATATAATGTTGCAAAGGTGTTGGCCGATACTCTGTATAGACTACATGGCATGGCTGTGAGTGAAGCCTGCAGACCCACTCTGCAAACTGACGAGCATTTGGGATTGTTGCAGAGAGAAAGACATAATGTACATTATCCGGTAAAAGGATTAAAGCCTCTGTAAATAGAAATAAAAAATTCTAAATAAATAAAAAGAAAAAACATAATGAATTTTTTTATAGTATAATATACTCATATTAAAATATCTTATAAACAATACCTTCCCAAACCACCCCTCTCTCTTTATCTCTCATATAATGAATTTCATCGAAAACAACCCATCCAACTTCTCTCATTATTTCTGATCCTCTGTAAAGCATATTCCTTAAAATCTGAAAATAAATATGTGAATATACCTATTGATATATATGGCATATAATTCTAAGGGTACAAATGTTAATATTCATCCAGACATGATGAGTTTGTCAATAATTTAATTTAAATTTTATTACACATTTGTTCATGAATTAACTTACAGAAAACATTGTTATTAGAAACAAAAAACTACCAGTAATAACTTACTTCTGTTGTCATAATTAAACAGGATGCTGATGGATTTATGGTAACATCACCAGTGATCAGGCCAACATCTTGAAACTCTTCTGAGAATTCTCTGTACTTTTGATTTGACAATGCTTTTATTGGTGTTGTATATATTACCCTCTGTTTACTCTTCAGTGAAAGAGCTATTGCATACCTATAAAGAAGGGGATACATTTTCACCTAACGGTAATAACATTTTTTTGGTAAAGTTTTAATACAAATCCATTATAACAATTCTTTATAGTTTATTTTTAACATTAATGGTGACATTTCATCATACATGCTCTTAAACATATTTGCCATTTCAACATACTTTATTACTTACTCTGCAACAACAGTTTTTCCTGCAGATGTGTGTGCAGACACTAAAACAGACTGTAAGTTATCTATGCACATTATAGCTTCTTTTTGAAATGGATCTAAAATGAAACTGTACTGTTTAGCTGGTTCTGTTGTAACTGATAAAAGTGGAACATATTCCTGATTTGGTGGTATGGCCACTTCATGTGTACAACCTTCCGCTGTTTCCAAAGTATGTACAACAATGCGAGAATTTAAAAGATCTAAGCTGGAAGAAATGTGATGTAAAAAATTATATATTTGTTTTAAATTTCTATATTATTTTATATTCGACAACAATGAAATATATTTTAAATAAAAATCTGAATAAATCATTGTAAAACACTACAAAATTTTGTGATGTTTGGGTACATATACATAAACCGTACTTCAAGTCAGCAATAAGATCAGCCTCATCTGCATCTTGCTTAGGTTTTTTAGTTACTGAAGTATCCTCATATTCTACTTCCTCGTGAGGTCGCTTGATACTTGAGTTTAGTTCTTTTTCTTCCACTCTATAAAGTAAACAACGAAAATTTTATCAACCATATTTAGGATATTAATAGTATATAGGTTATAACCCAACTTACACGGTATCTTTCTTATCTATCACGTTTAGAAAGTGTATAGAAAAATCACTGGTAGCAGGTTCATCAAAACAATCAAAAAGATTTTCAACATTGGCCATTATTATAACATTTACCGATTTATTAAGAAAAATAACAAACTAACATGATGAACTTTATACACATTTACGTCAAGTAATGCCACAGACAACATAATGTGACATAAAAGTAGTTGATAAACTTTTAAAATGACTACTTACAATTTATAAATTTTGAACATCTACTGCTTACCCAATATTAATAAGGTCTTTATTTTTAAAATAATTAAAAGTGTTGATGCCTAGTCGAATTTACTTTTCTGTAAATACATGTAGTATATAATCACAAACAATAATTTATGCAAAATTGTTTAGTTAATATCAAACTCTACAGCTTATTTCCGATTTCATTTAGAACGCTTTGCATCATCAACGGTAATTTACAAACAAACTTAACTTAAAAACAAACATTCTTGTAATAATTACTCACTAGTTACTTCTTTTTTTTTTTTTGGATTAAATGATATCCATCGCTCTCCTGTAAAGAAAAATAAAAGCAACACCGAACTAGAGGGGCAGAGCACAGATGATACTTCATTCATCTAAGCTCTTTCTGATAGCTAAGCTCGAGAGCTCTCTCGGGAACCTCAGCTCGGGCTGCTACTTATTTTAATTACAACCGGATTAGGAGGCCGGTGTGCTTTTTTGATGCTTCGACGGATGCTCCGTGGAGTGACTAGGGTCACTTGTAACGATAGTTGTTAAGTTTAATTTGATACTGAATATAAAAGATTAGATAGAGCTAAAAATGGTAACAACGATAGACGACGTAAATAGATCGCAGATACAACATTCAACTGTCAGCGCGTACCGGCTGTCAAGTCAATGTTAATAAGTTTATTTGTATTTTTAAAAGTCATGCTGTTTTATAATATATTAATAATATAAATAGCGCATTAAACATTGTCATTGTAACTATACAGCAATTATTTTACTAATTACTATTTATTATTCGGGCCCAGAACATCTTTATTAATAATTAGAAATTTGTTATTAAGTAAATGTATACAATTAATGTCCTAAAATAAAACATAACTATGCCCAACGTAAAGCCCTATATTACTATACAATGTGACTGGATAGACGTGATGAGGTATGTTTATATATAACTCTTTTTGTAACTTATTGTTTCGTGATTAGAAACTAATAAGTTCATGTTTCAGACTTCCTCAAGGTGTAATATGGATATCATCGAAATGTATAGGACAAGATAGTATTCATGACACAATTAAGACTATGATCGATAAGATTGATGGAAAAATACAAATAAAATGTCCAGCAAATTACAAATACATTTCACATAACAATTTAAGTCTTGTTTTAAAACACTTGAGTTCTAATTTAAAAGTAGCATTTGTAGCGCCAACAAAAACATATATGGTCCACAAAAAAGGTATTCTATCAGTTTCATCAGGAGGCAATGCTTTAGCAGCATCATCATGTGAAGAAGACAAACTGTTTGTTTGGGATACTAGGACAGGTAAGAATTGAAGTTCCAATTTTAATGATTTCGGATTTTGTTATTTTGTATATCATCAGTGTATGTAACAATAAAACTAAAAACCAGAAGTACACTTACAATTTTTGTGTAACGCTTCAAGGTATAGTAAGGACAAAATATTTATTGTTTCTAAGCAAATCCAGGGCAGATACTGTTTTATACCTTTTTAAATACTACACTTCATATTATTGATATTTATATGTAATCATACCAAATTAGTTTTTTAGTACATGCAGACAAAAACATAGAAACTTTTAAATACTCATAAAATTTCCATTTTGGCTATGAAGTCCTGAGAGGAGTAATGGTAATATGTATATGTTGTTAAAATTTTTGTGTATTTGTGTTTCAGGTGAAGTTCTCTTGGATTTAAAAGGACATGGTGGACCAGTATACCGATGTAGATTCTTTCCATCAAATGTAGTTTTAATTTCTGCTGGGGCCGATGGTTCCAGTAGGGTATGGTCTGCTGAGAGTGGTATTAATCCAGTAACATTAATAGGACATAAGATGTTTGTCTCTGATATTACAATAATTGATAGAGGACGTAATATTATAAGTGTCAGCAAGTATGAAATACTTAAGTTATTACTATATATATAAATACAATGAATATGATTCTTGAAATGATTGTACCAAAAAAGCGATTTTTGATTTTTAAGTTTATTTATTTCTGTATGATATTTGTGTCATATAGAATATTGTGTGCATTTATTAAAGTAACATTTCAAAGAATTTTGATAAAATTATTTACACCTACATGTTTTGTAAAAAAATTAAGTTTTGAGCTTCATACTTTGTTATGATAGTGGAGGCCATAGCTATAAATGGGATTAGTAAATTAATCACATTAAATATTTTTTTAATGTTTCAGAGATGGTACTGCAAAATTATGGGATGTAGGTGAATCAAAGTGTATTGACAACATTTTGTATGGACATGGTCCTATTAACTGTTGTGATCTATCAACTACTACAGATGAGGTTACTGTTGATAATGATAGAGAGGTGAATAATTTGAAGAGATTTGTTTGTACTGTACAATGGTACTGCCATGATTTTTGTGTAAACAAAACATTTTTTTTTTCTAGATTGGAACTGGCAATAAGTTATTAGTTGTGGGTTGTGAAAGTGGAATAGTTATCTGTGCACACGTTGGAAAAAGAATGGAAAAGTATCAAAGGCAATTAGATTCTCCTGTAAATGCATGTATAATTATTGAGCAAGTTATTATTGCAGGATGCAGTAGTGGAAAAGTAAGATATTAAAGATAATTTGTTTATCCAATCCTTGACTTATTTAACAATCATAGCAAATACACAGTAACTGTTTTGCAATAAATAGAAAAGAAATTAACAAAGATAAAGAGATTATCATATTATAGAGAACCTTCAACATGCAAGTGAACGATTGGTAAAGTAATATATACATGACTTTTTGCAATTATATTGTGTTATGTAAAGAAATGGTTGCTAAATGATTTACATTTTACAATATGGCTATTAGACTTTCCATTCATAATTTTATTCTAAGGAGTTTTTCTAAGAAAAGTCCATGTTAACCTAACATACTAAGATTTCCATCTCTTGCGGGATAAAAGCCTCATTGCCATTTGCTGAGCAATGCTTCTTAACTTGTTTTAAGTCCTGAGGAGTGTAATATTTCATATCGGTTGTCTATGCACATAAAGGGTTTTTTCATGAGTCATGGTAATAATTTTGTGGTTTTCTTTTTCGTTTCAATTTATTATAAGAGCATACAATGCAGGTCTTACAGTTTCCACAACAAATGATGTATAAGCGATTATGTAGTCTTTCCAACTTGCTAGAATTAGATGATTCTGAATGAACCACTCGGAATTATATTTCCTACTCTATTTGCTTATGTTCCTGTTCCCAGACATGCATTCAGAACTGTAAAAAGGTAGCAGGCAACTGTCTGCAAATGATTAATTTTAATAAAGCACTTTGTTTTTGTAATGTACCTTTATACATTTTTCATTCTATTACAGATATATTTTATGAATCTGGAGGACGGTTCTGTAATAAATGAAGTACATGAATCTGCAAACCCAATTCTCAGTATGGCAAAATTGTCGACCCAATATTTTGTAGTTGGCCGCCAAGATGGCACTTGCACTGTATTATCTATGGAAGAATCACACAGAGCAATAAGAGTACAGCTGACAGGCTCTGACTGTGATGGAATAAGAGATATAGCATTTAATGGCAAATGGATTTTAACGGCTTGCAGAGACAAGAATATAAGAAAATACGATTACAATCAAATAAGTGTACACTTTAAGTGACATTTAAAATAGTTTTTCTGTTCTTCTTAAAATCTGTGCGAGGTTTAATTAAAAAAATAAAGCCACATTTTGAATAATTAATAGTTTTCTATTTGAAATGAAAGTAAGATATTTTAAAGTTTATTGCAGTCGCATATTTCGCCGTTCTGAAATAAAAAAAAATTATAAATAAGAAGTATGTTTTTAAAGTAACTTGTTTAAAGTCCTATTTGCAACTCAATTTCGTGTAACTGCTGTAATAGCTTAGATTATAAGCTAGATGGCGCTATAAACGCTAAAATCAGGAGACGTGCGGGTTTGATTTTCATTAAGCTTGAGCTAAAGGTAAAGGATTACGTTGTAAGGAAATCGACATTTAAAAGAGCATTAGATCCACAGAAATTTAACATCAACCAATCCACGTTTGACAAATAGTGAGAACGTTAGGACGACTGATTACGTAAAAAATTAATAAACTGAATTGAAGCAACAGCGGGGTTTTTCCTTACGATTTTGTTTTCTATGTATGCTATCAATATCAAAACCGCATTTTCAAAACTGACCCATTATTAAAAATAAAGTTCATTGCGACAGTAATGGTTTGCAAGTGTACAGAATTTTAATCACCTTTATTTCATCGAAAATTTTTTGGAAAGTTTTCAAACCATTTTTATTTCGGCTTTTTACATCTCTCCATAAAATTGTATCTCGTTGTATATTTTTATGTAACATTTTCCATTTATTTTTAGACACTTCTTCTATTCGTGAACTTTTAAATTTTTCTGTAACAGAAATTTATCATCGCTTACAACACAATTTAATGTCTAATACATTTATTATAAAATTCACAAACCTTTTTGTTTTAAGTATGTTATGCATTTACAAGTAGAATACATCCATGAATTCCATATTTCTAAATTTTCGATAACGTTTTCTAAACCTTTGCACCATTTTTGGATTTGGTAGTCATCTATTTTTCTCGTTTCTAAATTCAAAGTAATATTAAATGCATATATTATTTATGAAATTATAAATGTGGTTTTCCTTTGACATTTTTATTTAACTTTTCCAAAACGTATTGATATAATCGAAGTATTAATTTATTGGTTAAATGAAAATATCAACAAAAAAATCGTGGCATTCAAGTAATTAAACCCATGAAATTAAAATAAATGCTTTTTTAAGTAAAACTTGTATCATATAAATCAATTATTAATTTCATAACTATTTGTTAATAATTATATTTGTATTTTAAAAATTTTAATGTTGTACGCTATTTGCCGGAATCAGCAGTAGCGCGGTTTCGTAGATTTGAATCGGAGGTCATCAGGGAATAGATTCTCATTTTGAATATCTTTCAAACCTCAATGTTACTCGATACCGTAAAAATTCTGATATATTGCTAGAAATGCTTGAACATTGAACTTGAGAACAGCATGTGAGTGCAATAAAATAAAGTACCTTCATGTGTAAATCACAAGGTTAAGTACAAAAAAATGATTCAAGCAAACCTATGAGAATCTAGAATGCATGTTGACAATCAAAACAACTTTTTTATAATTATTTCAACTAAAGGATTCATTTCAGAACTATTTTAACTAAATATATATAATCGCAAACCTGTATGTGAAATTCTTAATTAACGTTTTTTAATAAATGGGATTATTTATACCCGTACGTTTTAATTTCGCGTTGTCGTTCCCCGTGAAATATTTTTCACCTGAACATGCTTTGTATTTTTGTTTTGTAAATAAGTATTATAAATTAAACAGTTACGCAGAGAAACCTAAAAAATCTTTAGTATTTTTTTGTTACCTTTATAATCACATCTTTTAGCTTCATTTGATACATCGACTGAGTCATGTACAAGCTTTATTATTTTTTTATTATCTCTTTCGGGAGGTGTATGCTTTTTAAGAGTGATTTTATTTTCTTTTGCTTTAGTCTTATCAACACGTTTAGGTTTTTCTTTATTGACCACTTTTGATTTCAGATTTGTTTTATACTGTAATTTAGTTTTATTTTGCAAACGTGTACCGTGTCTCCGTGGCAAATCTGCTTCTTTAATGATTTTAATGCTGCTAGTATAATTTTTTGGAGATATAATTTTTTTTAAGTCGTTTTTGTTTACATGAGTTTTTAAATTACTTTTTACCAAAACCCGTGGATTTTCCTTGCGTTTTCTATAGCCATTTTTGTTATTCTTATTATCCACTCGCCTCTTACCTTCCACTCTCTTTGGCTGTGGTCTTGCTTTAGCTTTTCTATCTATCACTTTATATTCTTTTATTATTTCTTTTTCATTCTGAAATGATGTAAGTGATTTATCGTTGATTTTGTTATCAGAGGATATTGAAGCAAGTTTCAAATCTCTGGGCACTCCAGAACTGTGTATTGAAACATAGCTACTTCCAGATGATATTTCCTTTTCATGGCCCTCAAAAATGTTACCTAGTGATGTTACTGATTTATTGACGCTTTCTGTTACCTTAATAGTAGGTAGAGGCATATCGTGCGGCCATGATTCATCAGCATTTGCTATTAACAATTCAATGAGTACGTAAATATAACATATCGACAATAAAATTTAATTTGTGGCACGTGTAACTTACAAAGTAAATTTTCGTTGGGTGATGCGAAGTCAATTTGTTGTTTCAAATTACCACTAGACGATTTTTGTAACAGCGAGTCGTGGCTGCTAGAAATAATGAAACCATTGTTTTATTGCAATTATTATTTAAATTTTGCGGCAAAAAGTTTTACTTCCTTATAATTATTTTCATTATTTTAACTACTATTCAGCCGTGATAGCCTAGTGGTTACGGACCTCGGCCGCCGAATCGGGGGTCGTGGGTTCGAATCCAGGCGCGTACCAAT
>DWHU01000179.1:0-24922 GCA_018247975.1 Parides photinus
ATAATCATGCTGTGTGTGTTACCTGTAACTAATAAATAATCAGTCTTCCCCTTACTCTATTAATTGTTAATGCTTTAATCACGTAGATCAAGTTAAACTTACTCATTGGCCAATAGGCTAGATTGTAATACACGCGGTGCTTTACAGTAGGACTTGATAATTAAAAACTTACACAATCAAACACACAAGTGAAAATATCCACATAAAATGATAACGTTTTGAATATTGTGCAATTACGCAAAGGTGTTATCAGTGGTGATTGTTCACACAATAAACACTGCAAGGGAATGAAATCTCACTGCTCTTGATTAATTGTTACCGATATTTCGCTGTAAATGAGCTGCATTAACACACGGACGGACAGTTTGAGATGTGCACGGTTTTGGGTATTCCGGCTCACGATGATGCTAATTTAGTGCACAGCGTGCTTCCGGTCGCCGGCGGAAGTGCTGCTGCCGCTTACTGTAATTGCAATCATTATGCGTCATCAGCATCGGCAGCCGACTGCCGGCAGACCTCATGCACTTTACTTACCATTGAATAATTAACAATTGTCCAAATTACTGCCAATAAGTCTCAGTCTCCGAATACCGCCTACGTACCACCGCAGCTCGTATGTCCGCCGCCAAGCAGTACTCTGCAAAGATTATTATGTACCAGTTAGAAAATCGTAATAACAAGTGAAAATGCAGCTGCATACCATCATTATACCATCCTAAATAGTGCTACATTGTCATGAATAAGCGTATTAATATCAGGTTAGCAAAAAAGGTTATACAGTAAAGAGTAAAAAGTATACGATGGGCAGTTGAAATGGTTGAAGAAATTACGAATGGTCATGGAGACTTATCTTCTAGCTATGATGATTTCTTTTTCATTATATACAAAATTCTTGGGATCTTTAAATAGCAATAATATCCCCAGACGACGGCCAGCACTTATTATAATGATTTTCCAGAACTGTGCTCATTAAAATGTCTTACATCACCTTTGAATCTGAACACCCTCGATGTAGACCATACTAATCAAATAGTTTCACATCCAGACAGTATAAATGCAAAAAGTTGTTTCAAATTTAACGCGGGCCTCGGTCTTAAACTAATATCTGAAATAAGTACCTAAAAATATGTAAACGTTGTTTACTTAGTAATATTTTTACAGAATTAGAAGTCGATGTTAGCTTAGTATCGTTATAGACTAATTACCTAGAGCTTTACTAAGCTCTATAAGTTATTCAATATGTAAGGACTGCGTCGGCTGCAGCGTGACCCCGCTTGCACTTTGTTGAACATTCATCACATCATCAGACATCACCGTCATCAGGCAAATTAATGGCACAAGGAGCTTCATTCTAGCCTGACATTTAATTTCAGACGAGAAATGAAATTTCAGCCCTCGATCTGTGCCTGTAATGTTTCTAGAAATGATTAAATAATCACCAATGTTTTTGTAAAAAAACATCATCTCGTCCGGGTTTGATTCTTAACTAATTCAAATTCATCTAAATTAAATATCTGTACTGCTTCTTACTACAGTTACTTCGGCCTGTAATTCGTAATGTTGACGTTAGTGTCAGACGCATTAACTTACTATGTGATTATCACGCTGGGTTAACAACTTGTGTAATTATAAAGCCCCCTTTGTCTCCAGCCCCAGCCCCAGCAGCACCGCCTACACGATTATTTCCTTTACGATGTTCCTGCCTTTGAACTGAATTACAATCTAAATGGAAATTTTCGTTCGTCGCTGTCTCTAATTTTCGAATTAGACTATGTACAAATTTGTATGAACCACACACAAGTCCGACTTATCAATTTAGAACAACATAACTTAATGGGAAACGACTTCTTTGCGATCTTTTGTAATAACACATTTGCACATTAAATAACATATTTACGAAAGAACTCGTACGGTTTATATAACTTGTATCTTTTTCACTAGTGGTAAAACTGTTCACAACATTTATACTCGCACTATTTGCAAGAGTATTCGAGGACATGCACATTAGGAATTCTGTTTAGTAACAGACACTTCATTTATTTGTATAAATAGTGGTTGAGAGTTCTCTTCGCTACTGCTCGAACTTTATATTATATATACTCGTAAAAAGCAAAAGGTATCGGTATAGTGTATCGTCGAGGTGTGCGGCGCCTCTCGTATGCCGCGCCGGTGCTGAACGCTGCTGGATGTGCATACGTAATACATTACGAAGACACGAACGGCAAATATAAACCGGCTCCATCACGTCACGTATGAAATACAAATAAAATTTCGCACATACGCAAATGCAAAATTGGATTCCCGAAGCCGTTGTGTGAATAAAAATAGAATTTGCATACTGATGCCGTCACGAGCTATTTGTTCGGTTGCCGGCGAGCCGACGTCGGCTCTACAGACCAGCTCTTAACCACTCACTAGCTGACGGTAAGACAGTTTCCTACATCTATTATTATACTACTCTTCTACCGCAAAAATGGCTGCCGTGATCATTAAGTTATTAGACTTATAATAGCGACGAGAACGTTTTAATTTACTCATACGAAGGACATTGTTGAAGTACATAAAAAACGATAATTAAAACAAAATCGACTCTTACTCGTATCGTTAAAGTACAATGCGTTTCCATTTTCTTGTTTAGTCTGTAGGGAAATAAAAGGCAATTCGTTGCCACCGCAAGTGTTTAGATCTTTGTTAATCCCATCTTCTTGTATAACGAAATTATCTAAACTAAATTAGTATAGGATAGATAGCGGATAGCGGCCGTTGGGTATTTACTGTAGTGCTATAAACATTTTACGCGGCCACAAACTTTTGTAAATCATATAAACACGGAGCTATTAAACGTTTACGGAGCGGCGCGGGCTCCGTGTAAGAACTTATTAGTTTTGGAACATTATACTCGACATCCAATTTACTTGATGGAATCCGCTTTGTCGTATAACTTGTCATTTATCTTAAAACTCATAACTTGCTGGTGATATAGACATAATACAACGTAGAGATGAAAACGAAATAGAACCACCCACGCGGTTCACATAGGAGTCTACGAGTAATTAGATACGATCTGAAGGAGAGACATGATTTAATATCTGTCTAAAGTATACCCTATATCTAGATAATACCAGTACAGATGATATTTATCAGTTATATTTTACAAAGAAACGGTTAAATTAAACTAAAATTCGTGTCAATTTGGAAAAGGGTGATAATCAATGCTCTACGTTCTCTGCTGCTTTCGTAGCAAATGTCCGTAGACGTCGTAGCTGCTATTAAAGGCTAATAAAAGTTTAAGTAACAAAGCCTAACATAAGTAATGTAACTTAAAGATAATGATAAAAATATTATATGGGACGAAATAAACAAACGACCATCATCCGGATTATCCGGTTTCAATTAATTTGACCGCATCGCTGCGAGACAAGATGGAGAGATTTATGTTGGCCAGCTAATAGTAAACTAATTTCGTTTTCCGTATTGCTGTTGGTAAATAAATTGTCTCGCGACAAACAGAAAGCCAGGGGAGAAGGCTTCGCTGTGTGTATATACAGGGTGTCCCGCCTTCCGTACACAAATCGTTTACCGCCGAGCGATAACATGCGATCACGCTAACTGTACTTCGTAAACAAACATTCTAGACATTTTGTATTTAGCTTGCATTGAGTCCATTCATTTCTTTACTGTCTCTAGTTCTAATCATTTTAAAGACGAGCTTTTTTATAACTTACATAAACGACAAGAAACAGTACGTTCACTTAACAACAAATGATACACAGTATTAAAAATATTCATTAAATACCCGTGATTATGGCCGACATACACTTGACTGAAAAGAATCTTTATAAATTAGAAATTATACCAAACCTTTTTCATAAATATATATCTCATACAACACGCGTAAGGCTTCACGATACTTTATACATGACGTAATAAGACGTTAACTATTAACCAACGGATTTAATTACACGGCATTTAGTTTCAGCTTAATGTCTGTCGGCCAAACGGCAGATAATATCATAATCATGTCTTTAAATAAAACCTTCTATCGTTGGTTGGATGCGATATCGAGTGCGAAGGTTCGATATTCAGAAGCTCAGGGTCGCGTCGCCCGAAGCAAAGGTTTATTGATACTAAATACGTGCGGCGGCGGGCAGCGGAGCCAGTGCTAGCTTCTGCTCGGTTTATGCAACTATATTCTTTGCTTCTGTATAAAATTCAGGTATTTTATAACAATTAAAGCGTGATCATAAATCAAAAGCGTATATCGAGATAGAAAGTTAAGTAATAGTTGTTCCTCGTGGTACATCTCCACTAGAGACAGGCTAGCTAGCTATCACCGCATCCCTTATTGCAACCAACAACCGTTACTATATTCTGTTTCAAAGGGCGTTGTATCTAATGAAGTTCCAGGTGTGGGAGCAAAGAGTGAGTGTTACGAACACCCGTGGACTGTATTTGGCTGGTGGCGAATATTGGGAAGAACGTCTTCCCAATAAATTTGTCCTGACTCCGATATTCCAACACCTGGGAACAGCGACAACAAACCCACTTACCTTGCTCAGGAACGTCCTCGAGGGTAGGCTGGCGGGAATATCCGAGTGGCCGGAGTTTCGGTCTTCAGGCACTGTTTTTCACTTATTACTTGATTTACTACGGAGCTCTTTTTACTCCTCCGTCGAGCCCCTTTTATACCCCGAATTCCCCCACTCCGCCAGAGGGCGCCACTCGTGGTGGACGCCCATTGGTCCAGCAAGTGAGCTACGTCACTGCTGCCTAAGCGCTGACAATATCGGAGCACGAATACCAGGTTTGATAATAATTGTTTGTCTGTGTACTGTAGTTATGAAGAAAAATGTAGCAGTGGATTCTGCCAATGATATTGGACACGCGCTACATTTTAAGTAATCTGTGCTGGTAATGCAGTAACCTAGTAACATACTATTCACACTTTTCTTCAAGATACCTACATGATATGGACAGGAGCACTGACGCTGGCAAGTTCCACACCTTTGCTACGTGGAACTGAACCTTTTTGTCAGCTGATTGAGGATATTAACGGCACAAGGAACTTCTGTTACTTTTATACGGACAGGTTGAAAATTTTTAAGGTGCAGTAAAATGTGTAATGTAAACCGCTGGCTGGATCACCGCGGGCGCTCCTGCAACAACTGAACAAACTGCATTCGCTAAATTGAATTGCAAAGCGGCATCAGCTCGTGTCCCGGCTCCTGTCTCCTGTGCGGATGCTGTTCGCTTTGAAAACACTCCGCGGAAGTGGATATTTTCAGCGACAGATTGTCGTATTGGTGAAGTTGTGCGCGTTTCATTGGTGTACTCGCGTTCAGTTCTACTTCTATTCAATGTTTGTGCTTACTATGCAAACGCTGTGGTTTAGTTTGTATTCACATAAGTATTGTATATGATAAATAGAGTCAAGGAGAGCGGCATGTATACCTGATAATAAGTGATACGCCTGCCCATAACAACATAACATTAATTATTATGGTATACACAGCATCACATAGCGTCAAAATAATTAAACATGTTAAGTCTCGTTACCTCAGTAATTTCACTAGCTACAAATCTCTTCAAAACGGAACACAATAATGTTTGCACAGTACTGCTTGTACAGTAATAGAAAATGCGTTGGTACCTACCTAGATGGTCTCTGGCAACAGTAAATCAACATTTCTATTCTATCTTATGTCTAGATACTGTGCATTCTACAGAAAAACTGTTTATACATTCGTCAAGTTTAACAATACTTAACATAAGCACGGGGTTACGACCCTCTTGAACTGCTAAGTGAGGCTTCGGTGGATTTCATAGTAGATCCCGAGGCCCCACCATTATATTGAAGATACCCACTCAGGGAGTGGATATTCATGCGCAGGAAGTGCACATAAATCTAACTTGAACCCCGAAACCAAGGTATGTTCTGAAGATTCCCTTCGATACAAAAAAAGGGATAATGTAAGGTGAGTCAATGTGTATACACCGGCGCTATCACTTTATATCCGGTGCACGGTGCTCACATCCGTTTATCCTTGTCCTGTTAAAAATATAAAGCAACGAGTGAGGGCGTGCCGGGGGCGACGTCGATATCGCTAGATTAGATCTGGTGTGGACGGAGATTTATTACGGGATGCTGCAGAGGAAATATCAGCCCTGTGTACCAATACAGGAAGCCGTACATCCATGAACATTTTTTTTAACATACGCAACATTGGTTTTAAATATCCATCAGAACCTAACCTACCATGCAGCAACGACACTACTCTACTATTAAAAAGAATATTCATACTTTTGATATTAAACCAAGCTCCGCCATTTAATGATATGAGCGGTATTATATAAGTATATTGTATGAATACTCGTATTTCGTAAAAAGATATTAAATTCCATATGAAGGTTTTATTACGTTTGATATGTTATGTACTATACACCGTTTTTATCGAATAACACAATATATACACTACACCTGTGATGTAAGAGATCTCGTTTAATAACTCACGAGCCTCAAGCCGACCTCACGTGCTCGTGGTGCGCGCTGCTTGTAAGTAAATGAGGCTCTGGCTCTACACCATCTGAGCCAGCGTGATGGGAGACAGCACAACTACCCTCATAGAATCCTTATAAATCACATGCCCTAGGAGTCTATGGTACCGTAAGACACGCCGATGGTGACAGACGTTGGCCAGGCACTGGACACTGAGGTGCTGAATCGCTAAGGAAGGTTTAGAGTGAAAATCCTTAGTAGATCCTTATGCCCAGCAGACGGCGTCTGGTGGCTGAAGTTGATGATAGAACTACACTAACTTTAACACTTATACGTCCAGTGAAATAGTAAGTAACTTTGTATTAGTAAAGACTTGAAAGTAACAATGTTTACTCGTATACTATTGATTGCGGTAACTGCACTATTGTGGTTAAGGTAAACTACTAAAGTTACTGTTGTAACGAAACGATCGGTTACTATGCTGACTTGTTTACTTGTGTTAACGAGTAAAAGGACTAGAAGATAAATAGAAAGTCGAAGAAGATCAGTATTGTAATCAATTGTGAGTATCTTAAGAAAAGAGTTCAACGTTTCAGATACAATGTCTTAAATCACGCGGAAAAGAATGAGAAAAATATATAGTGATGTACGGTCGCCGAAGTGTTAACAGAGTTGTAACAAAAAGTCTCGTAAAGCTTATTGATCTAGAGCACGATTTGATTAATCGCTTACAATAAAAGTAAAGCGCGGGGAGAAATGGGTCGGCGCTATCGACGGACACCACACCGGATTATTTTTATGGTTACATATTTATCGCGGCACAGTACAGAAAAAACGTTTAAACGTTAACATCATGTTTCATATATTATCAATAACACCCAATCAATATTTTTTTTTTAAGCTTTCACGATTTGCATTCATATTTTGACTGTAAACGGGACTTAATCGTGCACTATTCGTGGTCACGAGTAGACTAGAGTCTACGTCACGTGAGAGATTCGTGACCACGAATAGTAGACTCTAGTCTACTCGTGACCACGAATAGTGCACGATTAAGTCCCGTTTACAGTCAAAATATGTACGAGTAGACTATAGAAGAGACTAGAGTCTACTCGTGACCACGGCCGTAACATCGAGAGTCGAGGTAAACACTTCGACTAGAATAGTGACCGATTAAGTCCCGTTTACAGTTAAAATACTCAATCAATAGTCTGACATGTGCTGTACTGTGAATAAACATAGACCTTTTTTAAAAACGGAAGCCAACTCGGTCTTTGATTATCATCCATTCAATGGCAGCCGTCGATTCCTTTCCAACCGGGTAACACTGTGCGTAGCTTTTTCTATCGATCACTCAGCGAGTCCATGCTTTTGGAGCTTTCGTACTGCTAATGACCAAGTTTCACTGCAAGTGAGCATCGATCATGCGTACTGGTCGGAGACTTTCATCTTCAAGCTTTGTGGCATGGGAAACTTTATCCGAATTTAAAAGATTTCTGTTAGATTTATTCGTTACTGTTCAATGTAAAAACGTTCGCACCCTACTTTTCGTGTGGTAGAAGCACCGCTCCGTTCTCCTGTGTAGCACGTGGAGCTCGTGGAGCACCCGGCACGGGCCCCGGCATTGCCAATTGAACAATCTCTTATATTGTTTGTGTGTTCGAGTCGCTCATAACTCTTCGCGGAGGTCTGATCCGTTTATGTATTTATTTCCGCGGGGAGCCGACCCTATTGTTGAAGCTTTTCGCATTTCCTTTCAAATGTATTACGCTCCCGGCCGGCGCGCTCTACGAATATTCCCGTAATGTGCCTCCGGAGATCTCCGCGGATTTGGCCAATGTGCCTAACAACCTCTTTAAGTATGGACTACCCGTACATAATTTATAGCAATTCTTACAAATTAAAAACTTTCGTACGTCGTAATAGTCCTAAAATAAAACTTTAAATCATTAATTACAAAGAATTGTGAACGTAAGTCTTATCTGACCTTGACCTTGAAAGTCAAACGTTTCCTTGACATAAGAAAGATCTATTAAGATATTTTCTATTTAATAAATATGCTGTGGCTGGCAACACAACTTTCTGATAATAGATCCAGTGCTAGACTATTTATCAAAGTTTTTCTATCGCGCAGCAATTGGTCAATTCAAAGCTGTATATACTCAAAGCTTGCTTTAACTATTTTGAAATAAACGAAATGAATTAAATAATCTGTATGAGATAAAACCGTGATAATTTATGCTTGATCAATGAATGATAATCACATAACGGCGCCGCCGCTGCCGATAAATATTCATGAATCTCTTTCATTCGCCATCAGATCTCTTCCGTCAGCGCTGAATAAGAGATATTTAAAACAATCACTTATTCTGTACTAAATGATATAATATAATATCATGGTAATTGATGGTAAGTGTCCCATTGTTGGACCAATTCATTAGATGGTAATTAACTGGCACGCTTTCTGTTACCCCTGAGCACGTCGTACCATGCGTACGTTATTTCAGATTATTTAGCAGGAGCTATTGTGTCTTTGCTGTCTTAATATAGTGTACATTTAAAATAAAAAAATTCGTGTTTAAATTATATACAGCCTTCACAAGATTATATGTACATTAATTAAATTATTTCCTTCATCACAATAATTAAGTTTGAAATTGTCTTACCGCGGCCGGAAGCATTCCCGGGCACAACGTTTAACATCTGAGTTTTGGCTTTCATTTGAGCGAGACGGAAAACAAAATTCCACGAAAGCCGGAGTCCGATACCTCTGCGACAAAGTAAGCCGGAGATAATTATTTTACAAACAAAATTTAATTAAGTTTCCATTCCTTTTACTTCACTAAGCACGGAGAGGTGTCGCCTTTGTAGCGAGAACGAGAGGAGGATAATTGGCCCCGCCATGAGGTTACGGATAATTTGATATTTACTCAATAAGTATAAAATAAAAATGTTGTATAGCTTAATAATAACTTAGTAACGTTATGATTGGCTGAAGTGCAAGTCGATTTAAGTTGATTATCTTAACAAGTTGCGTGTCGGATGCGACTGCAGCGAACACGCGCCCGCTTTATACAAGGTAATTTGTAATAAATGTGCAAAGCTCTAAAGAGGTGAATAAATAGCTCATTTAGTGTTAATTAATGTACTATGTTTTTATGTCATTCGAAGGACGTAATGTATCTGTACTTTTTAGTGGTTTTCAATAATTCATTAAGATTGATCAATTATTTAATAATAAAGTTTTTAAATTTTCAAGAAAGGGCAAACATTTCTTTCATTATTTATCTGGAACCATTGACTTTTGTATAATTTGTACTATACTGATCTTTAAAGCTTAGCACAAATATTAACAATCAACTTGTATAATTAGTTTTTCTATATATAATATCCTTTAAGTTCCAAGAATGTTATATAGCAGCGTAAATATGTATATTTTGGTACATTTGAATGCTGAGGTATGCCTCCTCTCTGGTCGTCAAACCTTTTCGTTTGCTGAACCTCTTATGAAGCGAAGTTTACTAAGACGAAAGCAAATTTTAATGTATCGTTTTAAAACAAGCCCAAACAGTTTGCAAGCTCACGCTCGAAATCTCAAAAGCAGAAGTTTGCGAACACTTTGCCACGGAATAATTTAACGTTCACTACACGGCGAGGGAATGTTACGCGCGTCGCGAGACTCTAATTACCGGTAACAACTCGTGTGCGTATCGCAAATGTTGTTAAACTTCAACTTACTTTATAAATAATTCAAACTCTATTTCATGGCGACTTCAACCAAGTATTTTCAAAAGGTAATCATATACAGCATGCACACTACTCTCTGGTCTTCAATTTTTCAGTAGTAGTCAAATGATAGATCTCTAGGTAGGTATCAACACAGCTTTTAGGTCCGCTGCCAACAGTAGTACTCTAATATAGTTCTGTACCGGTTTGTCGGAGTTGTGGGGAGTAAAATTACTGGTGTAATGAGACCCAGCATCTTATCCAAGTGATAAATAATAAGCTTCTACTGAAATTGTTGCTTCAGAGAATTTTTCCTTAACTCAACCGCTTTAGGAACATATTCGGTATTCATTCCAGTTCTAGCATATGATGAACAATTGCCTTAAACAACATTTTATTCAGAGTTTACATTTACTAGCCCAATGTCATTGTGTAGTCAATATTCTAAATAATTAATTTCGTTATTCAACATACGGACAGTTGTTCTCTAATTAACCATTACCAAAATATAATCTGTCTGTGTTAATATATGTCCGGATGTGGCGGTAAAGTACACTAATTAAGAAACTTGTTCACACCTTTCAAACACACCAAAAAAGTTACGTTTCTTTGCTGTTGTCGCCTTTACCTATATTTAATCTATCTAGATGTGTATCAAAAGAAATTGCTTGAGTTTATATCACAACAAAAAGGTTCCCATAACGCGTCGATATAATCAAGTTAGTCGCCCTCCACTCCATCCCCCATGATTGCTACGGGAAAAATTGATACACTGAACAAATATGTATGTACGGGACGAAAGTGAGGTTATGTGTTAAGTAATACATACAATACATACACATGTGTAGGGTTTTGATATGCGAGTAGTCGTTATGACTCAAAACATCGATATCGAACTGGTGTGTCAACTGATACTGCAAATATTGTACATTGTAACTTATTAGGTAATTTGATTTAAAAAAAATGAATTTATCTATTAATAAACCCTGTAAAGAAGGCCTCAGAAAACGTATCGACTTATTCGGGATATGCGAAAACGGCTTCATGTCGCTTAACTGGATCCAACAACTATTAAACGAGGAGGTCCAAAGACCAGTCAAGTATCATAGCTTAGCCTGCATGGTCAGGCACGACAGGTACGAACCCTTTAACTTTGATAGTAAAAAGGATAATTGGTGAGTGAAAGAATGTTGCACGGAAAAGGAAATCATAGCTGCAGCGAGGAGTGAACCGGGGTGTCGAGTGAATGTGGTGATGACAACCTCAACAAATTCGAAAACTGGGCAGGGTTTATGGATCAGAATAAAAATGTAAGGTAAGTCAATCGTTCTATATTGTTACATTATGTTAAGATGTACACAGATTATAAAATCACTGACATTGTTGCTTACATTATAAAAGTAAAAACGTAGAGCAAGAGCAGTGGGGAACATTCGATATAGAGATCTTTGCGGAAGTGTTCAATGGTGGGTATCTGTCGACCAATGGCGGTCATGAGAATAACCTTAACATTTATAACATTATATTTTGTATACAAATATGATAAAGTAAATTCACTTAAAAGAACTTAACCGTGCGGGTTACAGAATAAGTTGAAGTTACCGCGGCGGGCGGTGTCGCCGCGCCGCGGGATTACATCCGGCGTTGCGGGCGATATATTACGTAGATAGAGAAAAATACGAACACGGGTAAATACGTGTTTGTATGGAGATTAACATACCCTACAGTATAATAAAAGGTAATATTATAACAGTATTATATACCTTTTATTCTGATATATTAAACATAAAGCTATGAAACATATCTATCGTTCTCGACTTTAATAACCGGGGGTATCTGTTTAGAGTTAAATTATCTAATCTACAACTAGAGATTAAAGTGTTTTACATTTCTAATAAGTCTTTATCCTTTAAGCGATATTCGAACAATTCATACAACGAATAAATAATAATCTTGACTTACTAATAGCAATCAGTTTTCTAAGTTTTGACACTGAAAGATAACTTAAAGTGTTTGTTATACATTTGGTTACCTTTCGAAACTCCAATGATACATCATGACCATTGCAGAATATTATTTATCGGATGGTTATTTGTAGCAGTTATTTTCTTACCAGGAAATGATAAATTATTAATGTTAATTAATATCTAAATTAAATACTTATTCGTTACATAGATTCAAAGTAAATGAATGCTTTAATGTGATTATTAGCTAAATTTTCGCTTAAATTCCTCCATTTGATTAGTATGGCCGCCTCCACGTCCCCGCTGTGACGCGGAATTCCCTGCATATTTAATAACGTTTAGTTAAGTCAAAAGACAAACTTAATTAAGTTTTGTTTGTTCGTGTAATAAATTATCATTGCTTAACCCTTACCATGATAAAGTTAAATAAACTATATTAAAACCTATTTATATTCATATTTTCGATTCGCAAATAACCGTGTGATATATTTTTTACACCAAATATTGAATAACAATCACTTTCTAATACAGTTCAATTGAGACACAATTAATTTTTATTTCTATTAAATTAATTATAACTTAGTATTGTATAATATTAATATATAGTAACTGTTGTTGATTTACTGGTTAACAACAAAACCGCTCATTAGCCTTTGACGTTGATCAAACTGGCTTTAAACAAGTTAAATAAACAACCGGATCCTTCGCTAAACTCATTTTAACGGTTACTAATATATTTTAACAGTTATAGATAGCTTTAAAAACAGAAAACAAAGCAAATCAATAAAAAAAATACAACAACGAAAGTGGTCTGTAATAAATCTGCAAGAACTAGTTTACTGGTAACTTGAGAGCGGGATATATTATACCAACAAGCTACTTCCATGTTCAGCTACACCGTCGCATCATAATAATGATAATAAACGATTCATATTCCCACTGTTGGGATTCGAGACCTTCTCTCACAATGAGAGAGGGCTGTGGCCTTTCCACTACGAATGCAGATGTCACATACCCACAAAAGCTCTCATTATTGGAATATGTTTTTTTTTATTTTAATTTTGTATCGCCTAAATTCCTCTACCGCTTGGTAGAGACCTTAATTATCTTATTTATTAAATAAAAATCGTTATTATCAATTTATTCTCTTCTTCGTCTTCGCCCGTTAACTATTCTATTCTTTTAGCTTCTATTTATTTATTTATTGCCAATACTTCATAGTTTTATTTCTTAGCCTGATATCTGTCTGTATTGGAATATATTAGTACTCGGTTGACCTCAAGTAAAGAAACTGGTTCAAAGTGTACTGAAAAATGCTGAAAATTTACACATTCACTATCGGCAACTGAGCTGTAGTCGCCCTTTCAAAACTTTCACCCTCTTACCCATCATCCTGTATAAAGTCAGTAGGGTCAAGTTAACTTCTTCGCTCGCTCATTCGCCGCTTGACATTATCGAGCTTGTTAACATGTTAACATAACTCACGTGATGTCTTCACATAATGCGTAATGCAAACTGTTTATTGACACCTCGTTAACGCGGCTATCAGTTAACCATATAACCGGGATATAACCGTGACCAACGTTCAACGAAATCTTCCTATGCTGGCGCATTCAAACTGCCAGAATCAAATAGCATTCCAGTTATCTAGTACAGAGCCTTTAATATTGTTCAATTATGTTTATTTTATAGTTATCGATGACTCGTGTAACACTACTGCTAGATATAATAACCGGACATTTGACCGGAAGACGTAAATTAGCAAAATTTTGTTTGCTTATAATGTTAAAAAATTACTCTAAGCTAACCTCCTTCAGTTGCTCCATATAAGGGGCCAAGAGGATCAGAGACTGAGATTGGGAGAGAAATAACAGGCAGCTCTATCGGCGCTCTGATGAGTGATAATAACAGTAGACAAGTTCTGCTGAAGTTTTGCAAGATGGTTATAGAAAAGGTCGTAAAAGAAAACAAGACGCAATAGAGGGAGATAAAAGTATATAGTGATAGGAAATATAAGTTAAAAAGAAAGTGCAATAAAAAGAAAACAATTTAAGAAATAGAAATAAAATTAAAAGTGATAGTAGCATAAGAAAAGTGCAGTAATAAAATAAATGTACATAAAAATTAGATTAAGAAATATGTAATGATGTAAAAATTTCAAAATTATAAATAAAGTCTCCCCCTATGAAAGCGTGATGAATGAAAGGAAGAAGAAAAAGATGAATGAGGGAAGAATGATTAATAAGTAGAGGAAAGATAAGATGGATAGAAGAAGAGTAGGATGGATGAACGCACAGCAGGACTTCTTAAACCTCCATAGGTTTAAGAAGAGTGGAAGTAGGTAAAAATGTCAATCAAAAGCCCAGGCCCAGCTACGCCCGACAAACAAATTAAAAAAAATCCTCCTTCAGTATATAAAAGTTTATATTAAAGCATCACATACAAAAAGCGCTTGAAATATTAATACTCTTTACACAGGGTGTTTATATTAACAATCATATTAAATTTCACAATATTTCCTCTCTGCCAAATTTTATAGCACTCACCAAATGTGCATTGAGCACCATCAACAATCTCTCTAATATATTACCCATTTGTTGACTTACATGAAACTAGTCTCTAAAATTAACTTATTTAAATATGTATAATGTAAGTTAGTGCAACTTTAATTAAGTTATAATCCCCTGTACACTGCAGCTGGAAAGTTATAGTAATAGATTAGTTCCATCGGCACTGGACGGAAACTTAATACCTGAACAAGCTGGAAACAGTATTGGACAAAAGCAAATTAATTGAATACCTGAGTGTACGGAGTCGTTGATAAAGTATTATCTGGTTTGTACTTCGTTCGTTTAATTTAGTCAACTAATTTGTATTTAAATGAACAGGTTTTTTATTCGTACGACTAACACTCCAGTTAGAACACACAGCTACATAGTTATTTGTCAGAAATTTCATGACAGCAGCCTTCGAATGAGATTAATATTATATGTATTACATAACATATATAGCCCACTTGATGTTCCCCCTGCTGGGATTCAGAGCCTTCTCTCATAATGAGAGAGTTGTAGCCTTATTCCACCACGCTGGCCAAGTGCTGGTTGGCGGATGTCAAATATTCACAGAGGCTGTTCCTTGGGATATGTCAGTTTCCTCGCGATGTTTTCCCTTACTTGAAGCTAAAGCTCAGTTTGGGTGGGAATCGAACTTTGCACCTTCTCCAGACGTATAGCTCATTCGTCCGCCTTACAAACAGACCCATCACGGCTTCTACATATTTATATTTTAACTATATAGACTAGCGTATAACTACGACCCCGCCTGACAGCAAGTGCTTTAGCTTAGATGTAGCCTGTTCACTTTTCTTTTAAAGTTTCTACGTCTGCTTGTACATGATATGTTTGTACAGCAGCGCACCGGTCACTCCGGCCGGGTGCAGCAGTGTAGCAGTGCAACAGTGCAGCAGTGCAGCAGTGCAGCAGTGCAGCTGCAGTATGCGCGTGGAGTTCTGGACCTCGGGGCGAGCTGAAAGCGTTTCAGTTACAGAAAATTCCTTTGAATTCGATTCTGTTCACTAAAACGGTTTCACGAGCGAGCGGCGGCCGCATTCACTGCTGCGCTCTTTTACGAAATAAAAGTATTTTAAGTCCATTTAAAAGTTCATCATTTTCATTTTAGCATTTTGAAGTCCGCTGCTGAATATAGATCTCGTTTTAAAGCTAATTGCGGCACTCGCCCCGCCGGCGCGCAGTCAGCGAGAACTGCATAAAGGTAAATGTTGCTGCGCTTTATCTGTAGTTTAGGGTATCCGGACATTTAGCCGACAGGCGCTTGAGCCGACATAAATTTAAATTTTGTTTATAGTCTTTGATAATGCATTATGGAGTATTGTTAAATTTAAACCTAACCTACTTCTGTATATAAATATGTGTCTTAGAGCACCACACATAAAATAATAAATTATACATTAACTTTTAATAACAAAAATTAGATTCAACAAAAAAGTTATACTTTTCCTTTTCAGGAAAATTCTAACATACATATGGCATATTCCATATTTTAGATAGTTTTAATTTATATTCTGTTTATCGACGTATTAAATATTAATTTTATTAAATATGATATTGAAGTTATACGCAGCATGCACTTGACAATTAATAAAGCCATCTTGATGAACGGAGTCATTCAATCACTCTTCATGTTTCGGACACCGAAAAGCTTTCAGCACTAGTTGATTGCTCGCGTACCAGCTGATACTTGATGGGTTTTATTAAAATGAATAACTAAAAACTTGTATATCAATGAAGTACCTTACAACAAGTATTATAATTATTATCACATGGTATACCGTCGGAACAAACGACTCGAGTAGACGAAGAACGCATTCACGCTGCCGTCTCCGTCGTATCATTCCTTATCGGGTTTCCTTCAGAGATATGTTTCAAAATAAATAAATATAGTATAATATCCGCGCGGCTTACCCAGTTTAACAAATTCAAGAAACGATTAAGGTTATCAGGTTTATTAATCGTGAGGGAGATAACTATTCGCGAGATATCCGCGCCGGGCGGGGGCTGTCTCGTTATAAAGGAATAAATGATTTCCTGATGCAGCGGGGATCCGCTTAATAGCCCGATGTAGCCTTAATGTCCACACATTAAGTGCCCGGTGGAATTAAATCTATTTAATGTCCTCACCAGTTTATATTATCGTTAACTTCTACTTAGACTTATTACGTGCTTACTGACATTCCTTTAAAACTGTTTAAATCAACATTGTATTTACTGATCACTAGAGATCTCTATTGCTGAAGATTGTCTAGGTACTCCTGCAACAAACAGTACTGTTCCGGTTTAAAGGGCATTGCAGCAGTAATATTACTGAGGTAGAGACACAACACCTCATGTCTCCGGTGGTACAGTATATACTACCCTAACCAGTGCTATATACAGGTCTATGTGTTACTATCAGGTGACCGTCGCGCTTCACGCTGGTTTTTCAATGTGTGTGCTTATGTGTGAATGGGGTTGTGTAGTAGATAAAACCCTGTTTAAATGTTTTATTTACAGCTCTTAAGATCCATTAAACGTGGCGGAGTGTTCCGGAAGCGCTACGGATGGGTGCGGGGGCGTGCGGGGGCGAGGCGGGGCAACACAACACGTCTCAGAATTCCTCTCGCTACTTTGAAATACACTCGTCTCCTCTCGCGCTAAAAGCATCTCCGCTGCCGAGGATTCCTCGCCGCTCCCCAATTTACTTTTATTCCGTAAACTATTGCACAATTCGTCTGCCGAGGAAACTATGCAACACACATTTAACACGTCTCCCCGCTGCAGACATTCCGCGAGTGATATTAAACGACTGCCGAGCTCCGCCACATTATTTATAAAGAAGAATGATGATACAACTCCACCGTCTTGTGAAGTCTTTAACATTCAATAATGATGTCAACAATTAGAACAATCACGCGTCATACATACGTGTCGAGAAGTCGTGGGTTCGAATCTCACTTAGCTTGAGCTTCAGATGACGGAAAATATCGTAAAGAAACCGACATGTTCCTAAATCAACAGATTTCGTAAAATTGTGACAACCAGTGTCATAGATAAAAGGTGACAGTTATCTAATTTTTAGAGCAGGTCCCGAGTCCCAGCAGTGGGAACATAAAGTATGCTGTCTATGTATTTATCACGTTTAAAGAAAGCCGCCTGACCACGGTGACAATCTAGTACTGTAGCTTTACCTCCCCGATAGAAGACCAAAAAAGAGACCAACACCCGGGGATCTGGAGACAAAGTGCGACGACAAACTACGACGTGGTAGAGCCATGTTTCGGCACGAATAGGCCGGCTCGACCGGTAGGACGGCCTCACTCTGAAACCAGGATCTGTTTTTTCGCTGAGTGAGTGAGGTTTCAGGAGCCCAACCCTCCTCCTCCCCCCTCCCTCCTCATTCCCTCCTAAAAGGCCGGCCACGCGCCTGTAACTCCTGAGTTGCGGATGTCCATGGGCGACGGCAGTTGCTTACCATCAGGTGACCCGTTTGTTCGTTGGCCTACTAATTATATAAAAAAAAAAAGTGGAAACATGTGATGTTAAAGACAGAGCGAAGAAAGACAAAGAAGACTGGCCACGCCTCTGGTATGGCCATGTATGGGATAATGGCCAGGAAAGAGTGAAGCCTTTAAAAGAAGAATGCTGTAGTATGATGGATGCCGGATTTTGGACAACCGCTTGTAGTGTTTTGAATCACAAGGCTCGTGTGTGGTGTGGTGGTGTGGTGGTGTGGTGTCCAGTCGGCAGGGGCTCTGATTGGAGGCGGCGTGTGAGCAGCGTGTTTACTTGGAGTGGAATTTGAATGGATTAACGCATTCATGGGTCCAGCTTTTGAAGTCGGGCCCCGTTTACTCAGTGCTTTACATTTCAATTAAACGAAACGTTAATTAAAACCTTTGTTTGAATACGAATAAACCTAAATTGGCAAAGTTGAAAAGGTGTTAGTTTACTGTGAATAAGTTAAAGCGGAATTTAGCCAATGGCTTCAAAATGTGCAATTAGTTTTTCAAAAGTGTTTGGTCTCCGGTACGTTTCTTTTAATAAATTTTTACTTTAGACCGTTTTTTATTAATATATTTGTTATTTAAAATCTCCTCTATCTAACCTACTAGAATATATTTTCAAATGTCAAAAACCTTATGAGATAATCTATTAAATGAAAGCATTACAGTTAACTAACCACAATGATGCCTTTTTAGACTATTTCCAAAGGAAAAATTAACTGCATGCATAAAATATTATCAAAATATGTTCATTTTTCTTTACCTCTAAATATTTGTATAAATTATTAAAATAACCTTAAGAGACATCTATTCCTTGAGTAAAAAATACACGTTATTCGGGAATTTTCGTATTTATTTAAGGAAGAAAATTAAGTTACGCACTTGAAGTAGCGCAGGAGCTGTAAGTTATTATGTAGGTCGCAGCGAACGGCCGCGGAGGGACTGTTTCAGGAAAGTGGAAAATATTTTGTTAATAAAGAAACCTTTTCACCCTTTTAAAGGAAAAGGTCAACCGATCTAATACACGCAATACAACCGTTAACCGCCCGCGAAAAGGGAGGTGTTATGTTTAATATCTGTTGAAGGAAGCTTGATATAGAAAGATTCCGTTTTTTTATTGCAAAATGGCCTACTAGAAAAAGACGGAAATAGACCCCGCCGTGTACCTAGATGGTATCCAGGAACGTTACATTGAATATAAATCTCTCGTGTATATTGACACCTCTGAAAGCGGAAGCATTAGCACGAGCGGCTTGTTATATTTTTTTTGTACTAAGTTAATGTATCTTGTATAAAAATATATTTCGTAGACAAGTGCTGCACTTCCGTAGCGCGTCACTTAATAAAGCGTGTAGGGAGCGGTTTATCTCGCCGGCGCAAAGTGCATCGCGTCCTCTTTCATTGTGAATTCTCTTTGTGCAGCGGAGAGGCTGCGGCTCCTGTGTCCGGACCTTTAAATATAAATAAACTTTTTGACGTACACTAGACCTCTACATCTCAAAGTGATCCAGGTGGACATTTAGGGGACTGGCCGAATGTCTACATCAATTTGTGACCGCAACGCAAATTTCTTAAGTAACATGTAATCTTCACATTTTTGTCTAATATTTAGGAACATGGTATAAATGTAGCTCTGTAGGTCTGTGATAAAAAAACCCCTGCATTAGATGGAACACCGATCAGTAAAGCACTACCAGTTCATAATTTAATAAAAAGTCCGAATATATTATGGCACCTACGGATTACAGAAGCACTAGGTGATGAATTAATGTTTGCAATGATGATATCAACTATTACTTTGCCTCGCTTCATATTAAATCAAAAAATTATTATCATGCAGTATCAACCAGTTCACAATGAACATGGGATCGTGTTTTAATTCTTGACTTTCATTTAAATGAGTGGGTCTCAAAGAAATCTCCGCCGCCGCATACATTACACGAGGCACTTTGATGTAGCTTTAAGCAATTAAGTTGCAGATATGTTCGCCGGCGTCTTGACGCGCGCCGAGACGCCGAGCTTTCATTACGGCGCTAGGAGATAAGATTATCTCTTCCGTTTCATTTAAAACAAACATTCAACGTGTCCATGTGAGGGATTAAAAAGCTTATTCTCTTCGGGTGGATGTACAGTAGAGATGAGGCTTCGTTATACCATAATAAAAACAAGCAGAAACGAGGATCTCGTTGTTAAGTTCATCTCAATCGCCGGTTGATTATTTCCATTTAACTTCACATCGAGTTCTTGTACTCGCACAAACGTGGAACAAGTTGGTAAATAAAAATCCCGCACCTAATTAAAATTACGCAGGTTCTTCAAAGAAATTTCGTCTATCCGGAGGATTTTTATTTTTTCCACAAAACAGGATAAAGCGAATTACAGCCAACAAAGGAGCCTGCAATCAGCCGACGCGAAAACTGAAATGAATCGATCGACGCTATGCGGAAGCTGGCTCGTTTGCGGCGGCAGCTCGATCGGCTCTTTTTCTTTTTCATTCTCATGTGTGACGTAGAACTCATCGCAATCTGCTATTTGAAAAGGAACCAAAGTAAGATCAAAAGATTAAAAAAAAGTTGTAAAAGGTCGAAAACAAATCTCTGGTCGCAGCCGTTGAAAGAAGTCGTTACATCGAAACTAGATCAACTCAAAAGTGACGCAGGGAAGCGTTTAAGAGAAATGCAATTCGCAAGTAGGTGACTGCAGATGGAGGCGGCGAACCATTATGAAAGTAGGAGCAGTGAATTCATTGGTGCCGTCAAGGCAGTGTCGGAGTAAAAAGGGTTCTACGTTGGCCCAAATGCCGCAAGTGAATGCGGGGGAATCTGACAAGCGCCTTAAATAAGTCCCGCATTGTCTCCGGCCCCGGCTCCGGCTGCAACGAGCCGGATGTCTCCCAACAATGAGGAAAATAGTAGGAACGTTTCAAATGCGAGTTATGTACTTAAGGTGAAGACAAGCGAAGAAGGCTTCAAGGGAAAAATACGCCGCTGTGATACTGAATGCAAACATTTGTTAGAAACAGCTCCGTATCATAATAGAATCTATATGGTAGAGCACCAATGAACAAATTTATAATTACTTTGAATCTGTTTATTTGGCCGAAATGTTGTGTAATGTCTAATGTACCATTATACTCTGTAAAAAGCATCTTTATATTTCAAGCATGCATCTTTATATCTCTAAGATAAATATTTATGTATCGAAGTCGGTTAGGCTTCATTTATTTTTAATTAACATTTTTCATTAATCAAAAATTTAATCTACTTTGCAGCGAAGTGTCTGTCGGCCAAATATCCGGGCCAAATAGACGGAACAAGCGATTGGAAGTAACACACCGTACATCAATAAAGAGTAATATATACTACTTAAATATATAGACAAATAACATGTTTGTATTAGCTCTCATTTTTACTAATCGTTTTCTGGTTAAATTGTTAAACAAATGGAAAACCCATCAGCTAAACAAAGTACTTTTTGCCAAAGAAAATAATTAAACTTGGACGTGGTGGAATCCTGAAAGTAATTTAAACTCGCATTTGTAGTTAGGTGAGCTCGCGGGCGGCTTCTTGGCAGAGTTTAAGTGTTGACGGAAGGCAGGTGATAATGTTGAAGTGCAGGGAGTGTTGTACTAATTCCGATTAATTAGCATTTTAAAGATTTTTTTTGCGAGAAACTGTAGACTGGCGAATTTACCCTAAACAGTTACAAAATATATATTTTTTTAAAGTATAGTTAATTGTGTTCCACCTCACGGTAAAAGCAGTTGAACGCAGACCATGCTTGGCCAATCAGTGTGCAGATCTTTGTAAAGTCTAAGCCTTTCAGAGCACTTCTGAAAACATCGATGATGACTCTCCATAAATAACTTAAAGTAAGTACATACAGACATAAGGTGAAGCTGTGATAGCCGAGTGGTTTGGGACCTCGGCCTCCGGTTCAGAGGTCGCGGGATCGAATCCGGCGCGCACCGATGACTTTTCTGAGTAATGTGCGCTTTAAGAAATTAAATATCACTGGCTTTATCTGCCAACCCGCACTTGGCTAGCGTGATGGATTACGGCCAAAACTTTCTCCATTAGTAGAGAAAGCCTCAAGTCCCAACAGTGGGAACAATCAATGGGTTGTAAAAAAAGAAGAACATACAAAATATTTTAAAACTAATAAATAATAAGCCGGTTTCGGACGAAATTACACCTCACTTACGTAGCGCCGTAGCTCGTGAAAATGACGCGGCTGGATAAATAGGTGCTTAATGAAATAAACTGAAGCCGATATTATTTTTAGTCTAAATGAATCGTACGTGCCGGCCCAGACTCGGGGCACTTACCACCAACGGTAGACCTTATGGGATCGAGTCACTTCTTCAGGAAAAAGTCCCCGAAGCTGAATTACGAACTAAAATTTTGTTTTGACTATAAATAATCACACTGTTTTTCTCACAAAAATGTACTTGAAAATCATTTTCACACACTTTGTCAAGCGCCTTAGCCTTCAAAGTGGTCCAGACGGACGGCCAGTTGCCCAAGGAATCGTGGCGAGGATCCACGAAAATGTATTTGCTTCCAATGAAGAACTAAAACGTCACCTGACTTTACTTATATATCAATGTAGACAGATAATATTTTAGGAAGCTCAGGGATTATTACTTGTAAATATTTGCATATTCCTTATTCAGTATCTGCAGGGGGTCCGCTGGAACCAGATAAAGTTTGAAAGTGGTGTATGAGAAAAAGGCTAGGAATCTCTGATTTAGCATTATATCAGGAATGAAGAGCTGAGTATCGCAAATCCAACCTAGTGAGACATTTCTGTTTAGATAAAGTTCATAATGTTATTCATATCTATGATGTTTGTGAACAAATAGAGATCATATATTTTCAATATACAAAAAAACTTGATTCAGATATTTCTAATAAAAACATCGCATTACTGTAATGCAAGGTTTTAGATTTAAATAGTAATAATAGCAATAGACGTATTTATATCTAAACTATTCCCTGAACACGAACAAACGGCATTAAATTTGAATATGTAGAGTTTGAAATTAATGAAGTTAAATTAATGGCCGAGTTATAAATTTACTGTTATAATAACGGTCCGCTGTAAACAAATTAATGGCTCTATCAATCGGGGATCCGTGTTGATCAGAGGGATGTTTTATTGTCTGTGCCAAGTGTGAACCAATTAGAGAGGGACCAGGACGCAGCCGCGGGAGGAGTTAACTCATAAAGACAACTCCAGGACGTGGTTGCTATACATCAACGAACCCTTTCAGATAAAGTATCTAATTAATAGTAATGGAATAGCAATATGGTGAAGGAGCCGTGATGGATATAATTGTGAGGCGGTCGGAAGTACAGAACGTCTCGAAGAGGTGCGGGTTCGCTTCGCCGAGCTTGAGCTTAAAGGAAAACGTAGCGAGGAGTCCGACTAGTTCTAAGAACAGCTCTTGTGTATATGCGATCTCAGCCGGTAAACTTAACTATGTTGATAAGATTTACGTTGAATACTACTGCCCTGTTAACAGGTAGTAAACTGTAATTGATGACCGGGGCAGAAAATGTCTTGAAGAGAGAGCAATTTGAACATCTTTATGGGCGTATAACAAAGAACAAGGAAGCGGCGCATTCGGGTGCCGTGCCACCGGATAATGTAATAAATAATATTCATATTGTTATTGGGCGCGAGGGCTGTACAATGGGAAGGCTAAAAGCTTTCCCTCCGGGGCAGTATCCCTTTGAATTCGATAACAATGGAAGCTATAGCAAGTAGTCCATCAAGTACCAACAGGCATTACGAATTACAATAGCACCGCGCAAACTTATCTCTCGCCGTACGTTTCTTCGCAAACCTTTATTCTTTTCCGTTAACAACTTTTTCTAACAAAGCTCCCTAAGGAATTTCAAATTACTCCAGCTACAGATTATTTTTTGGATTTACATCTACATAACGAGAGTAATAAATCTTCGATAATTTAACATCAAGTTCTTAATTATTAGAAGTTCAGGTTCATGAAGTAGCATTTCCCATAAATCTGTTACTGAATTATACAAAAAAGATTTACTTACTGCTGATAATCAATAAACTTTTATGGCCTGCAAAACATAGACTAATAAAACATAGATAATTATTATTCAATAGCAATGATTAATATTTAGTAATCGCCTTACAGTAATCTACTTATTGAAATATTAAGAATTTTAGTTAAAGCTCCAAAATCGTCAGCTCGTGCTAAAAACATCAAAAGGCTTATTTTGGCGACGATCATTTAATCTCTATTTAACGTTAAACAGAATCAGATGCCTTGACTTAAAACTACTAAAACAAAGCATAAAGTGTTCACGATTTCTCACTACAAATTAAAAACCTGTAACGCAATCATTGGTTTAACTTAATTATAATCTTTGCGCTGGCTTATGTCCACATCTACCAGATACTGACGATGTACATATGTACTGATTTCAAGGCCTTTTTTACTTTAGAAACTATTGAACTGTCCAATTCTTCTTCTTCTCTGTCGTATCAGTCTTGACAGACTGGTCGTGGTCATCATGTAATTCAGAAGACCCGCTTTACTAGGCGCCTCCACTCCTCTCTACTTTGTGCTTTTTTTGCACATTCGTTGAGAGGGAGGACTGCTGCTGATACGATTTGGTCGGTCCACCTCATGGGTGCTCT
>DWHU01000180.1:0-24910 GCA_018247975.1 Parides photinus
ATCGGTGCGCGCCGGATTCGATCCCGCGACCTCCGAATCAGAGGCCGAGGTCCCAAACCACTCGGCTATCACGGCTTTTTTACTTTTCGCATAGCAGTGTTTAATTCTCAAGAAAAAATTTTCAGCGCACAAACACAACCTACATATGGATGTACAAAGTCCATTATGGGGTTATTCACCCCGTACAGAATATTTACATTAGTTCATAGGCGGGCTAACGTGTACGCTGCAAATGCCGGAAGCACGATAGCGGAGTGACGTGCAAACTGAATTGTGGCGCTGAAACGGCGGATGGCAACACTGCACACTGTACAATGCACAATGCCTCGTGCAATGTTCGCGTGCCTGTACAGATACTGCCGCCCGGCACGCCATGCCGCGAACGTCGCCGCCGCAATCGCCAACTTACCAGTTGACACGCGATCCCCAACCACTATATCAAATAAAACTACTTGTAACTCACCAACGTCGAAGCCTAATTCGTCTTTCCATCAGATTCTCCTAATGTACTTTCAATTGCGTTTAAATTGGTTCTTGCTCGTTTATTTTAACATTGTTCGATGTCATAAGTAATCTGTTTTCTAATAACTCTTATTTTTTGTCAGTAGCATGTTCATATCATTTGTCTAAACCTCTGGTAATCGGCAAAAAACGCATGCTGTTTTTAAATAACATCTGTGTAAAGTAAAATAATAAAATCCGAAAGGCAACACTTACATTACTTTCGTGCCTTTACATCCACTTTGTTGAGTAATAGATCAAATAATGACTAACGATCGACTAAAAGTTGCCTGTCATCGCCGATACGACGCTTTATAGACAAAATTCAAAAGTTAAAGCAGCGTCTCCTAAAAAAGTATGTCAATGTTGAAGGTTCAAATGGAATTAAACATTAAAGTCAACCGATGATTCTAGATAGTTTTAATTAAATTACATCGTAAATAAGAAAAAATCATCTGTACAATAGATTATTTAATTAGTAAAATCTATCTCTACTAGTCAAATATTGGATGAAAATGTTAGGACCTTTAAAATTGTTTACACTTGCATACAATGGAAACATTTTATTATGTAATATATATGCTTATAATAGTAGTCATGTTGAAATTCATGTATAAAATATCTTGTTTGTTTTCAGTAGTACCATATATTTGGACGAAGTAAATATCCATTGTAACTTAATAATTAACAACATGGAGAGTTAGTAACAGATACTTTTTTAATGAATTACATTTGAATGATAAGTTCAAAATAGACTGAACGTTTCCAATTTAAAAAGTAAGTGGCGGCATCCAATATTTAAATTGTTATTTCATTTTCAAACAAAACTAGCGTTATCTGTATTATAAATCGTAAATTTGATTAACCTCATAAACTATTTTGACGAAAAACTCTTGATGCATAGAAGTTATATTAAACAGCTACGGGTTAACGAAACGTTTATGTACACTTATCGTTTAATTATTTTTTACTTCTTTAATATTATTATTTAATGCTTATCGGTTTTTTTACTCTTGTCAATGTTTAAGTAATACCTAGGTTTAACAAATTAAAACAAAACCTTTTACAATGTACATGAGAACTGAAAAACAATATCCTACAAACTTACTTAAACTTTTACATAAATAATTGGTAAAGATTTTACTACAAATCAGTTTTTAAAAGGAACTAAAGAGTGTTTAACAAATAAAAAGAATTCAAGCATTAATATTGCACTGAATAGCGCTTAATCCAATTTGCTTATATGTAGCTTCAACAAAACTGCAGCTACCTCGTCAGCAATTTATGAATGCCGGGTAAAAGCCCTCGTTTCAAAAGCGGCATAACATAAAAAAAATAAAATGTTGTCAATTTGTTTTCTTTAAATTTGTTCAAGCTCTATAAAACAACACTACAGAGTTCTGGTTTTTAGGTGAATGTTTTTCAAGTTTTGTACAAACCATATCAATTTTACAGATCATTAAGTAACAGTCATTAATTAAATTTACAGTAAGCTTTTATTTAATATTTAATTCACGAACAACGAACACAGTGGATGTAGGTAAGAGCGCTTAGAGCGAGGTCGAGACCCGTGGATGAAAAAGCAATCTCGACGATAGTGGTAGCTCGTGCCTTATCGGCATCGTAACCTGCGCTTCAACTACCTCACCGTTTCGGCTAAACGACCCTTTGTCATTATAATAACCATACCTTTGTGAAAGTAATGAATTTTAACGTGAAAAAAACTAAAAGATCACATTCCGGCTCAAAGCGAAGTGGTGCCGTGCCACCTTTTTCTTTTTTATCAGATTTTAATATTCACCTGTGCTTTTAACGCTTTTTTAATTTCTCGCTAAAATAATTTGTTTTTATAATTATTTCTCTTTTCTTTATTAAAATTTAGCAAAAGTCACAGTAATACCATACACGTACACAAAAATCTCGTTCATGAAATCTCTCCCAAAAAAGATGGTAGCTGAAAACCAATGCATTGCTACAGCCATTTCAGTACTCTCAGCAACAAACATTTGTATAGTTTAATGTTTAAACAAATTTATCGTAAATATATAGCTAATAATGCATAAATTGTTTTATTGTATGCGAGTTTGCATGTATTTGTACTGCGTGAATAAATAAACGATTTATCTATACATCTAATTTTCGGGATCAAACTATGCATTGTTTTTAATTATTTTCGTATTCATATATACGATGTTTTTGAGTAAAGCGAATACCGCTTGTGAGCGTGATAGGTTATAATATATCCTATTTTAGATTTGTTTTTCCACGCCTCAGTAGGTGCTATTGTCGTTAACCTAGAAACTAAGGCACGCTTGCGGCGGTAGACACGACACTCATAACAAATATTTTTACAACTATGTGTGTTGGTGAAAATTTTAGGTGCCGTTCGATTCAGTTTACAAGTGAATATGCATGTAATTTTTATTTGATACTTTTCTTATGTAACAATAGTAAAATTATGTTCCGAAATTCTCAAAAGTGTTACTTTTACACGCGTCTACAGCAATTGCATAGTCTGGTGGATGAAAATGGTTTTCCGGCCGTTGAGTGTGATATTAAAATTGTAATTGATGAGAGTCCGGCATTAATTTCTGTGGCCCATAAAGTTAAAGGTGACCAAGAAGGGTATTCTGATGGAAAAGGTTTTTGAATCCATATGCGTATATACCCCAAATTGTTTGCCTGCGGCCATAGCCTATTCTGGGCAAACACGCTTCACCATCCCCGGCAACTTTGTACACTATATGAATACTTCAGGTCACATATTAGTAGACATAGTTGAGGTCAGGTATGAGCCCATTGTAATTTAAAAAAATATTTATTTGAAAATTAGTTATAACATACCTATACGAATAAAGGTCGCTATTTCGACGCGGTTGAATCTACGACGTAATAGAAACTATGGCATGCTAACGAAGCAGGCATATCCGACCTTATGCCAATAGATGTAAATAAAGTCACCATTAATAAAAACAATTTCCTGTGCTTTTAAAAAATATTTCACTGAAGTTAATTAATCGTCGAAAATATCTATACCTGGTCCATTTTATATATGTCCAATTGTATATAATACTAGTACAATATTACCGATAATTATTAAAACAGTATTTCAATAAACAACCTGATCGGAAAACAAAATCGTAAGTACAATCTATATATTATATGAAGATTTTTATAAGAAGGGAGAAAAATTTGTGTTTGCTACAATAAAATACCTTGTAGTTTTTTCTCCCAATTGCGAAATCTTAAATTCTTCATTGTCTGGTAAATCTAGTTGGATGAGGACAGCTTCTATCTGAAAAGAAACGGTATGATTTAAAATTAAATCCATTCTCTAGACAAAAAATGTCATATGCTTTTACTTTGTTAATAAGTAACTTGGTTTTGAAACTTATGAAACAACGAAATTTGAGTCTTTACTGATATACTGCAAATAATAAATCATGTCCTCTTCTTCCATTCATTTCTATCATATGCCAAGTCCACATTCACACCCTTCTCACACATATCCTTTTTCACACTATCCATCCATCTCTTTTTCGGTCTTCCTCTCCCCTTATATCACTCCACATTTAGATCCAACACTCTCCTCGTAACATGATTTTCATCCCTCCGCATCACATGCCCATACCATGCCAAACGTTTTCCTTGCATCTTATCCGTCACTGGTGCCACTTTCATACTCCATCTTATATACTCATTCCGTATTTTATCCATTACTAAAAATAAATATAAAAAATAAATAAAATCAATGATTTAATCAAAACACAATACGACGTAAGTACAAAGATTCCTACAAGCATTGTTAATACAATGTAATTTTAGGCAGAGATGACAAGTAGATATTAAGGATATTTTATCATAACGTAATAACAAAACTACTTATAAATTATGAGACTAAAATGTTTAATTTATTTCTTCATGTATTTGTTAGCGTCATTTAAAAACTATCAGGCTTGATATAAACGTGTTGTCGATACTCGATTTTCTGTTCAATTTAGAAAATGCGACCCTACAATCTACGAAAGTGGTTTTGTATAGGCCCGTATACCTAAAATTTTCAAAGTAAACATATTTTCAATTGAAAATGTGTGACAAAATCATCTAATTATACGCTTGTTCTTACTGGGAACTTCGTTAAGGTGTTAATCATATAAAATACTAAGCCCAAGCCCAAGTACTTCTTCTCAGAATATCTGTTAATATAATGTGATAAATGAAACTGACAGGCTATCAAAATATGAACGGTGACATAGATTTGAAAGCCATTTAATTTAAAATTTATATTACAACTCATATTACTGAATCAAGCTTATTACTTATTTTTATATTTACGTATCATATAATTTTATTTTGATAAAAATTAGGAAAAGAACACCGAATATATGAGATATAAAATATAAAAATATTAAAGTTCTTTGGATGGGAACACTTGTGAACAAGAAAGTTTTTAACTTTAGGAACTTTGAAAGTGCATCACTGATCTTTTTCTTGTAGCTGTGTCTTCGTGTTTAGAAAACAGAATAATGTTAGCACATACAAAATGTATTTGAAACAAATTTTTCGATCAAATCAATGATAAAAATCTTTGGAAGAACAAAGATTACTAATATCTACTGCCTTGATATCTACCAGACAGCAGGACGTCTTTGTTCTTAGTTTTATAAATTGAAAACATTACATAACTGTAATTCACAAACTAAAACTATAAACTCTGCCCGTAAACTATTTCAATCGTAAATTTTTGCCAGTTAAGTTTATTCGATTCGGCATATAACGTACCATGCAAAATACTTTCGTTATTCCCAAATTTTAAAATAGAATTAAAAGGGTATAATAACATTCATGTTACATTTATTTTTATTTCACAAATGAAAAGCGCGGAACTGTGAACGTTCTTCAGAATAATTTGCTTTCGCAAATTGTTTCAAGCACGTGGAGATGAAACGTTTTATTTCGGGACTGTTGTTTTCATATAACCTGTACATTGGTAGAAACGTCAGTCCGTAATAGCAATAATATAAAATTAAAACTACAATTAATCGTAAGTTGTATAAAGCCTACTGCTGGAATGTGGAATATTACAGAATGTACTTTACATCTAAAGTAATATTAATAATACTTAAAAATTAAATGTAACCCGGTTTTAAGTATATGATAGTTATGGATTGGTTCATACTCTTCGTTCAATCAACAACATCCAAAAATTTTATCAATTGTATATAAGGTAATATAATATGAAAAGCGTCTAAATTTTTTTAATGTTCATCGTTTGGCGTTTGAACATTTTTTTTTTATTTACAAAAAACGTTTTGCCAAATTCTCGTTTAATATTTTCACAAAGAGCGCGCGCCCGTCGTTGTACGTCACGTTTCAACAACAAACTGTCGCCCAAGCCGTCACCCACCAGCGACCTGTCAGCGACAGAGACACCCAAAATTAACTGTGCAGCAAAACTTATGGAATATTTACAAGCAGCATAATATTACGTAGTTTTATGTTATTAGTTAATAAAAAATAAAAATTTAAAAACATACATTTCTTCAAAAAAAAAAGCATGGAACACATGATGAACTAAATCACTAAGCCGATCGAAATTTCTTCATGTGCCCCATGCTTATTTTTAAGAAAAGTAGGTTTTAAAATTTTTAGACTTTGTATTATACCTGTAAGATAAAACGGTAAGATAAAAGTACAGGAGGAAATATAACTTTCAAATCCAAACTTTTAATTCCATTGTTGTAATTTTTTTTATTATCTGAAATACAATCTACACCATTTCGTTATCTTGCTCTAAAATGCTCCTCAAAATCATCTCCGAAGAATTCGACTCATATTCTCGAATGACCCCTGGTACACCTTTCATAGACGACCTGGTTGTACAGGTCCATAAATTACCACGAATTATTGTATTGGCATCGACTCCTAAGTTGTGTGCAAAATTTCAACCCTCTATAGCATATAAAAATATGTGTATTAACAATATTATTACATAATAACACAAAAGCACCCTATATATGTATATACCTTAATAATATTTCATCTTGTTGCAATGATAGGGTATTACTTAATGTATTTCTACATGATTAAAACAGAACCGGAGATCGGTACAAGAACAAAAAATACTGAAACAGCCCAACTAATTACTAAAATGAAGTTATCGTAAACCACATAGACAATTGCAAAAACTTATGTTCAGCAGCGGATAATGTAAAACAACACAGATTCTATATACGATTTTGTAATTTATGTGTTTATTTGTCCATTAACTCCCATAATATTCCCGAAAAAGAAAGTTTGCTCTTAAACAAACTTAGAAATTTTAAGTATTTCTAAAAAACTAAAATCTATAATTAGAACAAACTAAAATCACAAATTACTTTTCACAGAATCTTTTCAATTCCGAGTCACTAATTTAAATGAAATTACAAGTGTGTTCTTGGTTCACGAATTTCATTTAAATCCAAGAGCTTAATTTAAACTTTGAGGCTCTTCCCCTTGTTATCACTAACAAGCTTGATATTAGTTCATTAATAATTAGCTTAATACGTATAAAAGTATACCTTATTCATAAAAGTTATGTAGAAATTCATAAATCTGCTAATTAATGCGAGGTTTTATTATAAAAGCTTTATTGGACTCTAATAAAAAGTTATTCGTTATTTAAAAATAAAGGTTAAGCAAATAGAAACGTGTGAAATTTTATGGTTGTACAATAGGATTGGTTTTCTCGAGACTGAGAAATATTTCCTTTGAAGTTTCACGAAACCCTCGAAAGCTATAGCTTACCTCGGTTGCTATGACCCCTTCGCGTTAGCCTTTGGCACTTATGAACTGGAACAAGAGTTATTTGCAAGCCGGTATAAAAACATGTTTTTGCATTCTTAGCTGGTAATAAGCTTCACGGCCTTTGTACTAAATATTAGTAAAACTACATTTAAAGGAATATTTTAAACGAAAACCTCTAAAGAGCAAAATATTGTAACACCTGTAGTTATTTAGTGCAAACCTGCACAAAAAATTAAAACCTGTATATGTTTATAATATTTCAGGACGTGTTTTACTTAATATTTGTAAATGTTTACTTCATTCTAAAGCTATATGTTAAAATTAAATCTTTTTTGACGTTCTATATCGTTTCCCTTATTTCAAAAAGATATTATTTACTAGTACAAGACAATACATCATACAAAATACTCATAAAAACACAACACAACAAATAGTAGACAACCATAATCGGCACGTTTATAAGTTTACATTATAAATATTGTTATAACTCAGTTGAAACTACAGCAACTCCCATTATGTTTGTTCAATTATTAACACAAGTATGTTTAATGTGTAATTACCACATATTTATTGATATGTTAATTAGTAATAATAAACATATTTACACGTTAACCTCTGGGGTATTCAAATAACATAAAATACAATCCATCGCCCAAAGAGACAAAATAGAAAAAATACATACGTAAATTAAATGAAAATTCTAACAATCAACAACACATACTTCGGCTTCTATTTTAATGATGCAAAAACTCGTAGCATATGATCCCAAAAATTATAAAAACAACAACAAACTCGGTACGGGTCCACATTGTATCATCAGTCACAGCCGTATGATCTTGAAAATGGCTTAATTCGTCATACTTAAGACATGAACAAGCCAATCAATCAATTTCAATAAAGAGTAACTTAAATACGAGTAAGTGTAATAAATGAGTAAATACATCGCAAGCTATGTATATGAGTAAGAGTATTTTATCAAAATTCCATGTGATATTATAGCATTGTTATTATGGTGTTAAATGAATATTATGGATAGCAGCTAGCCTAAAATTCATTTATTTATGTGGCTACAGATTCTAAACCTCAAAAATAGGCCTTTCGTAACTGTATCCGTAAAAATATCTGCATGGGGATTATACGTATTAACGATTTAGACGAAAACACAGAAACGTATTCTGGTTTTAACTAAAAGCTTAACCTTTTTAAAATCAATGAAAAAACTTATAATATATTAAATAATTACTAATTAGTATTTACTTGTTATAACTCCTTACTTTTAAGATCGTTAAGTGTCTCCAGTAAATTTTTTTACATTGTAATTTATATACCGCATAAAGATGTCATGTTGAGGAAAACTTTGTACTTGTACATTGCGTGTGGGAAGTCATTAGTAACAGAAAATTTGTACCCACGATGGTAAATTTGTTTTAAGCACCACACACCCATACCGAAACTACAACTAAAACTTTATTAAGTTATTTATAAATGTTTGGAAATATAGAAAAATATAACGTACTTTGTACATCACTAGCGCAGTAATAGCCATCATTTGGTCTATTGATTAAAATCTATCGCAGTATTCAGATCTGTGATTCACTGAATAGCTATTAGTCAGATATATGCAAACCTAGATATAGAACAGTTATAATTCCGTAAATTCTACTTGCTTCAGCAAATCGAACAAGTTTTCCCTGTCGTAATTACAATATTTAAGTAAACAATTAATACCCAAATTAATGCAAATCAAACATCACAAAAAATCGCTTGTTTTAAATTGAGAGCATTTTCTTTCTTAATGAGGGGAGCTGTGGCCTTTTTATCCACAACGCTGGCCAAGTGCGGGTTGGCGGATGTCACATATTCACGAAAGCTATTCCTTGGAACATGTCGGTTTCTCCACGATGTTTCCTTCGCCGGAAGCTCCGTTTCAGTGGTGGGAATCGAACCCGCGCCTATCTGAGAAGTATATCGTATAAACGTATAGCTATCACGGCTTTAATTTGGATTAGTAATCCATTAATTGCGATAATGGTGCCTCGCCTTTCCCAGTCAAGGTCTGATTACTAAAATAATTAGTTTAGATAGTTAATTGTTAAAGAGAGTTTTTAACAAATTGTGAAGAAAGGACAGGACACCAAAAATACTCCTAATACTAGTTTTTTTAACTATAAGCCCTATAATAGTTATATATTTTTTAGTTATGTACGCAATGTTAAATACTTTTATTGCATTAGGTTAAACAGCAGTTTAGGATTAGAGTATAATTATGCATTTTTCGGTACCTTAATTATCTTCTATTTATTACAAAACCACAAACACAAATCCACAACCTCAAGCGGCGTGTCGCCGTCTTCATTTCCTCGCATATGATTGAAAAATAAACTTTATGTATACACAATAAAATCGGGACAGCCGTAAATATTATTGGTTTATTGGAAGACTGTATGTAAATTTAAAGCAACATTTTGAACCCTTTTTCGCAAAAATATATGCATCAAAAATTGGTTACGCATTTTTTAAATAATTTAAAATTGTTAAGTTACATTCGTATTTATTCTTATTCAATTTTTTTTGTTATAAAGTAAAAGTATCACAGCTTTTTATCATATCAGCAATCGACATACTTTCACTTACTTTATAGATCAAAATAAATGTCGTAATACTCAATTATATAAATGTATATTAAATTAACATACTGTACAAAAACATTAATAAACTAGTTACATACTTATTTGAGTTCAAAGAAAAATATACATATATAAACAAATTGGTAACTTCCTTAACTGACTCTTTTTTATAAATCCTTTATTGGATCTACCTATTACAACTGCAGTGTTTTTTTCAGGCATTATATAATATCATCCCTGGGTATTAATCTCCCGAAAATAAAAAATGCTGGTATACTTTAAAATATTCTACACTTGCTTTATAACTAGTCATAAAAAAAACAATTGAGTTTGGAAAATTAAAGTAATGCTTTAACTTCATTGTAATCGAACAGCTCTTAAAACTTTGTTCTTTGCCGTTAAATTTCAATAACTTACATAGCTTATATTATAGTATTGCTCTATAACGTACGTAAAATTTATTATTCTTTTATATCTAAGATTGATGATTCCAACTATCTATTCTTTTAACTATACATCTAACTAACAATACATCTTTTTTTGTTATGTGAGTTGGCAAAGCTAGTGGCTCATGCGGTGGGTATGTGATCATAGAGGCTTATGGACGTCTCTTCGTGTCATGATCGATTATATCTTGCCGACCTATGAATAAGTACTTCTATTTAAAAGGAAATCTAACACACAATTTAATTTTGATGTTTCTAGACCCATAACTGCATTTAGGATGAAAAGAGAGAGAGACAGAGAGTAGATGGCTACGAGTGATATAATAAGAACTGACAATAACCTCTGTTATAAAAATCTGTTATATTTTAGAATGTATCAACAAAATAGCAACAATTCCTACAGAATTTTGGTTTAATTCAAGTTATCTCAACAAAACTGACTAAGCTTATTTTCATAGGCGATACCCTCGTCTTATAAAGCCTCTGCGCTTTAATCCAGTTAAATACTTTGCTAGTACAGTAAAGCTTCCTTCTCAATATTTGTATAGACACTTTGCATTTAACCACTCTAATAATGTGCGAAAGTATTAACATTAATTTTATCTCTTTTATTTAATAATTTATGAAAACAATGTATTTATACAGAATATACTAGCAAAAGCATTGTAAATTTTCTTCTTATATAAAATTAGTACAATTACTTATATTAAAACCATTGCCAAAATAACAACTTTTAAAATAAAAACCTTTGAATTTTGTTACTTAAGAAATTAATAATATAAAACGCACAAACATACAAACTTACACGATTTATTTATTTAACTTTTTATGAAAGCTATGGATTATCTATATATATTCGTATATATTGATAGTTATATACACATGTTTATCTCAATCCAAACAATTAACAATAAACAATACTGGTTGCAAGCCGTTTAAGTCGGACCACGTTTAGTATTGTGCCACCGAAGCACTGATTATGCAGTCATCTAGTATTAAGCGTTTCATTTTCAGTAGTTTAGATTGCTAAGTAACCAGTACTGCAATGTATGTAATCTTAACTAGTGACACAAGTAAGTACACAAATTACTGTCATTTGAGAACTGGTCACTATGTACTTGTAAATAAGCACACGTCAACACAAAGTTGGAGTAATTAGACCTATCATCATATATCTTAATGCGACGAGTGTTTGATTAGCTCTTCAACAAAATACAAATAACTTCCATAATACTTAGTATTCTTATGAACATATCCACTGGCAATTTACTTTTATAAAAAAACTAAACTGGCCAAAAAGTTACATAAAAAACTTCGATTCTATTTACTGAAGTCTGTAATAATCTGTGCTCCTACCGCGTCCGTTCGTGTATTATAACCTTAATGGATTCCCGTCCGCACGCCCACATGTGCAATTTCCTATTTCATGTTTAAATCGTTCAATAACATGTCTATAAATACTAAATAAAATAACATTTGTTTGTACCATAACTGCATGTGTATAGAATAATAAAATAGCAAACTTTTATTGTTAATTTTAATACTTACGTAGGTCACATACCGAAAATTTTAGTACACTTCGTATGTTTCTTGGCAACAAATTGGCGACATAAAAAAACTAACCAGAATTAAAAACGCTTGATGTTTATTATCATATTAATTATATATTCTCTTAGTTCATAATTAATAAAACAAAAAACTTTAAATTACAACATTCATTGCTAGTTTGTTTTTTTTAAATAGACTTATGCTCACATTTTTGTCATTGGCCATAGACAACCACAATACCGTTGAGAACCGTTGAGAAAAGAATAAAATATTTTCACACACATAAACGGTCATCTCTTCAGCTGTTAAAACTTGACTCCTTACTGAATAAGGATATTTTTAAAAAAAATTGATTTATTGTAGAAAAAACAGTGTTTGTGGCTTACTGCAGAACAGGCGATCAACGAGGTGACCTGGCTACACGCCAGACCACTGTCATGTTGCATCCGCCAACGGCGTACCACTTTACTTGCTATGACTGCATTTACACAACACTACAGTGATTACCACGCGAACTTTTGAAAATTATATCTAACCATTTTCACTACACAAATTTTTCTCTAAATATTATACTTTTTACTCCAAAATTTATTACCAAATAACACTTATATTTAATTGTTTCGCATTCTAACCTCAAATATGTACTACAAAAGTAGGTAAATGAAAAAAAAAAACAAATAAATCGTTTCAGTAAATCCGTAAAGGATATTTTGACACGTCAATTAACTTTTTACAAGAATTTACTTTGTGTTCCAAAAGGCAACGAGGCAAAAGAACGCACAATAAATTTAGTCCGGCTTTTTTTCAATATAAACTTATAAATCTAATACAATTTTAATTTCTTACATATCATTTTTTATAATCTTGAATAAAGTTCTTGAATTTCCTATAGGATATATCTAGCACATTCCCAGGCAGTGTATTGTACATAATACAGTGGCCTGCAAAAGAGTTACTTATTTTATGATACCTACATTTAGGTATACCTAGTTCAAAGTTAGGTTTTCTATTCCTTAAATTTATGTTATGTCCATCACAATTCTTATTAAACTTATGTTTTTTTTCGATATTTAATTTTTCAAAAATATATTGTAAATAAACAGTGGGTATGTTTATTTCCTTGAATTTCTCACGTAAAGATGTCTTTTAGTATTTCATTTTATGTAATTGATTCTTTTAATTATCAACCTGGGGCGTTCCACTGCTGAGCATAGGCTTCTTTTAAGGAATGCTACTCAACCGCCTTGTACAGATTTTTACTCAGTCTAGTCACTGGGTGCCACGTGCTACGTTTGCCTAAACGCGGTCTCCACTCTAACTCCCGGTGGTCACTTCTATAGCAAACGTTAGCAGTCCATTGCTACTTAACGATGCATAGGCTATGTCAGTAACCTTAGTTATCTCGGATTACTTCATTCCGAAATGTATCCAGCATTAAAACGCCGAACGTAGCTCTTCCCATAGCTCTCTTAACAACTTTCAGTTTCATTTCAGCGCTGTAAGTAAGCACAGACAATTCGTACTGGTCGAAGATCTTAATCTTCAGACTTTGGAGTATGAATGCTGCTAACTGAATTCTCCGTTTGACTTTTCTCTCGAAGTTATTTTTATCTCTCTGCATAAGTTGCCCTAGATAAGTGTAATTATGAACAACTTCGAGTTTCTTAAAGTTGATGTTTATCAAATAATACATTCGTTTAAACAAAAAAAAAATATTTATGAACACCCAAATCTAAAGAAATTAATCTTGCATTTTTTCCTGAATTCAGTGAATATTCCAGTCAGGAATTTAAAAATGTCTGGATCCAATATTCGCAGAAACGTTATGGCAGTAAGCCAAGAACTTTGTTAGAACTTAATGCAGTGTGAACTTTTACTGTGCTAAATGAACTAGAGATAACACTCAATGATGAAATCAATTGTCAAAACTTTTCTGTTTATTATATTGACTAATTAATTACTAGACTACTTTTACATACACATTGTAATTAAACATACATATTGTCTTTTAGTTTTAGGCGTAACCAATCTTGTGCCCACTTTTAGCGTTTTTCTGTAGTCGTAGACATCATCAGATATACGTACTATCTGCATTCTCCAATCTTTTAACACTTAAGCTATCTAATTTTTACAATCATTCAAAAACCATTTAAAATTTTCAGTAAAATAAAATAATTGCCGATAGACATAAATAGGGTGTCAATATCCTCTGAAAGGAACGTTTATTGACAATAATTGTTAAGTATTGCATAACTAATTCAACTTCAGGCATAATTATGATAAAGTATTTTTGATCTTTTATTTAATAAACATAATATAATCGCAAAATATAATATTTCGCAAACTCATTTATTAATCCTGTAAATATAGAAAGCCTCAAAGCCGTCCACTCAATATAACAGGTATGCAACTTTAATAAAAGAAAATATAAGCTATGTTGATAGCGCAAGGGATCCAGCAATATTCCCAACGCGATATACACATAACGGCTGCATGAATAAGGAAAGTATTCTACAATACGACGCCTTCTCCATTTTCCAAATATATTCAATTTACAGCAAGCATAACGTGATTTCTACTGGTAAATACCAATTTCATATTTACTTCCAAATGTTAAGTTATTGAGCAGATATTATTCGTACATTTTATAGTGTTATATGAAAATATCACGTATTTTAAAAATTATATATGTCTTAAAAATTTTAATAATTTAATTAATATTTCCTAGATCTCAAATCATGGAGATATTATAAAAAGTATATTACATTAGGTAATTTTATAGTCGCAGTGGACGTCTGTTGGCTGATAATGTTATACTTTATGTATATTATATCTGCTCTATGAATACGTATTGAATTTCCTGTCATACATAATAAGTCGGCACGGATGAAGTATTTAACTACTACTCATAAGTATTTTGGTTTTATAACATATACATAAATAAATATACAGGACAATTTGTATTTTATTTTGGTGAACTGAACTTAACTTTATTAAGGTACGTTTAATTCATGTCGTCGGGTCAAACGTCCACTCAGCTGCTTTAAGGGGAAGGTAAACTAAGGAGTAGTATATAAGTACAGTAGGTATAGTAAGAATGTTATAGTAACTACGAAAATAAATCAAAAACCAATAGAAAAAGACAAATTTTTCTTTGATCATTCACCACAACCTCGTTTAAAACAATACAAAATTATAATATATGAATAAACATTTCATTATAATAACCGAATTGCGAAAATACAACTCGGAAAGATATACAGTGAATATTTCACATCATATACATAAATGAATGTGATAATAAAACATTTAAAATGGCACGACCAGGCCAAATGGCTATGTGTTACAAAATTACTAACTGCGATGAGACAAATAACTCTGGTAAAGAAAGTTCGTTTTCATAAAATCTTTTTACGAAGAATGAAAAATACCGATGTTAGTTTATAAAACAATTTTCAGCCCCTATCATACCTAAAATCAACACAACATCAAACACTTCATATTACAATACTAATGTGAATTACTATATTTAGCAAATATTCTATTGTTTTGGAAGATACGTACGGTGTCTTACAGTTACATTTAAATATTATAAATAGATATAGTACCTTCTTACAATTTGTATCACTGCTATCCTATGACAATTTGTGGGTTATGTTGTATTTTAAAAAGACAGAAATAGGTGATATATCTAAAAAAAAAGTACTATCCAAAAAGTGATTCCATGAAATCAATTTTGAATAAATGAGTTTCTGAGTTTGAATTTAAACATAAGCGTTCAAATGTGTTGTCAAAAATCATTGTGTCAGTACTTTTTAAGTACAGAAGATCTGAAATACCGAAAAATTATAATGATTCTTCTCCTGGATAATACAAATATTTTTACTGATATACATTAAATAGCAACGAGGGATATTAAAGAGACCAATAACAGGAAAGAGTGTATGTGATGTGTGTCGCCAGGAAACCTTTCAACGACTCTGAGAATATCATGAACTAATTCCTTAAAGAATTTAACAATAACACGTATTTCTTTATGACGGAAATATTTCATGATTTTATTAGAAATGAAAAACAAATCAGTAACTGTATCAATGTTTTATGATTTTCTTATATAAAAGTCATACTTTTGTATATAATAATGCAAAGGTGGCCATAATTTTAACACAGCGCCACACTTTAACGGTCGCCATGGTATAAAAATGATTTAGAGTCCCGTTTATCCATTAACTTCAATAAATCAGGATTCATATCTTTAATTTACAATATTAATAGCACATTATTATAAGTCGTTAGTCTTAAAACATTCACAATATACATAAAATCTTTTAAAGTAGTCTCTTTTAAAACTACACAAATGCGGTGATTAATCTTACAATACATCACTTTCCAGTCAGTCGGTAAAGAATACAAATGTCGTGCTTTGATGATGGTAGGCGCCTCAACTTAGGACTGATTATCATAAACCAGAGAGGAGTATAGACTTTGCTATTCCAGCTCGCTTTAACTTCAAGCTGATTATGTAAATTAATGTGGGTTACTCGCCCCCGATTCAAATGATGCTGCGATTGTAAACTCGTCTGAGTCAAAAGTAAGCATCTATCTAACCTGTGTTGTTAATTACTATTTTTATTTTTATAACCGTGATAACAGAGTTTGAGTAATTTGTTACAATTATTAAAACTACTTATAATTGTAACTCAAAACCCTCAAACGTAGGACAGAACACTACAAACGAATCTCAAGCAAAATTGTTACGATTCCATCCATAAAAAGTTTTAGTACATAAATATTTTGACAAAAGCAAATACACTACAAGTAACTGTTAGGAATTTCGCTTTTTGCCGACTTATAAATTAAAACTGTCTTTTCTGCTATCTCTTAGCAACTATTGTGCTATTTTTAGTGACAAGTATCACAGCATATTTTACCTGTTAATCTTTTATGTATAGCTACATTATTTTTTAACAAAACATGCGGTTAAGAAAGTTTTATTTACTTTAAACAATATAGTACTCCTATTAAAAAACTATCAGTCACTCTTCAAGTATAAGAAAGTTAGTTTAGAAACTAATTTAGTGTAATTAATTTTGATTGAAATTTAATGAGTTTTTTTTTTCAGTTATTAATAACAGCGAGCTTTATTTGTAAGAAAGTGATATATATTATTTAGTTCTAAATGCATTTTTAATATACAGATTATTCTGTATAGAATTGTGAATTATTATTAATTCATAATCCTATACGGTGGAATCTGAACTATCACTACAGATTATCTATCTAAACTACAAACAATAATAATATGATTTTAAAATAAAGGTATTGTTATTTAGTATTCCCTACATTTCCTTTTAAGATTAATAAATAGGATCTTGTAAAATCTTATTGCCTCTTTTTAATGAGTATTTTTAGTGGAAGTGAGAAATTCACAGTACGTCTATAACATTAGTCTAGACGCTCTTTCAGAAATCTATCACCATAAGCCGTCAGTGAGATTTTTCTCCTTATATAATTTTCAATCTTGTTCTTTAACTAATGAAAGATATTACTCCTATGACCACATTAGCGTTCAAGACAAACAGATTACTCTGCCAATAATATTTCCACTGAGGACGTAACAAAATACTCAGTAAACGGTAACAGATCAACAAATACTTCGCCTAAAATTAAGTGATTCCAGATGGATATAACAGTATATCTCACTATTAAAAGTATATTCAGCGGTAAATAAATCCATAGCAAATAAACATAGTCTTTTTGCTGTTATTCCTCGTCTGCACACTTAACAACAATAGTAAATAATCTCAATTTTCTTTTGTCGGTCAGCGGACTTATTACTGATTATGATTAAAGATTATTAGATTTGAAAGAGATTATAGATTTATAATGCTACACATGTCAACATGCAATAGAACTTAAATAAATCTTAATTTTCATATAAACAACAAATATAAAATCAATCTTTGAACACAAGTCTATAAATCTGCCTTTGGCTGTTTGCACCAGCGGCACGTACTCACTGGCAATATGTTCCGATCCCTATCGTTGCACAACTAGATTTTCAAAATAACTTATAGATAAACCAAAGTTAATACATTCACGTAGTCTACCTGTAATCATTTTAAAAACATTTTACGTGAACAATTTTTTAATAAACACCAGACAATTTTGCCGATTTTATTTTTAGCGCCCAATAATGATATTTCGGTATAGAGACAATAGCAAACAGTAATTTTATATTAAGTGAACTATAAATTAAACTAACTTTAAAGAAAAATCAACCTTCTTCCGATTTTACACACTCATCGTTAGGATTTAATTATTTTCTAGTTTTATTTGAAACTTTTCTGATATGTAAAACCTGTGATGTTTAAGTGATATATGTAAAAATAAACACGCACCTAGATTCCAAATAAACCAGTTCAGAAATTTTGGCGATGTGTCGCAAGGAATACATCGCCGCTTACCATCAGGTGGGATCGTGGTCAAGCGCTAGTCTATAATAAACAAAAAAAAAAAAAAAAATAAGCGGACGAAATAACATTCGTGTTTATAAATTTTTAAATAAACAAAACTTAGAAACAGTGTAGTAATACAATAATAAATATGAAAATAGATTGTACTTTATTATAAGACAAGAAACTAAAAGGTTTTGCGACATTATGATTTTACCGACTGAACCGACATCTAAACGGGATCCTCAACGAGGGGCTCGAGAAGAAACTTGAATTCACATATCATCAGGGACATTCTATTTCACAATGATGTAATCCGTAGAACAATGAAAGGAATTGACAACAATTTGAAGCTCCCTAAAGGGACCGAAACCTTTGTACATCGATCGTAGTTCCGGGCCAGGCCTCGAGGGCGACGTTAGGTTCACTACAAGCACAAAACAGCGTCGACAAGGTCGCTCGCTTCTTATTGTTGCTACATTTAATAAATTATTCACTATCTAAGATAACCCGAGGTAACATTTAGGCACATAAACTCCGCTATTGCCAAGCCCTTTATAATAGTATAGTTATGTATATGCATAAATGAAATAGTAGTTTTAAATTTTGAAGTTATTACGGCGTAAGTTAACTGTTGATTATCAAAAGTTGTAATTATTATTATAATTTTGTGTTGCATCTGATAATTCCATTAGCGTTAATTTTTACACAGTGATTTCAAATAGCCACTCTTGATTAAAATTGTTTAGACCTTTATTTTATGAATCGCCTTTTTTAAAAACTATCGAAATCTTTTAAGAAGATAGTATTAAAAATATTTCGTCAAAAATCATATATAATACCTAATAGTCTACATAAAATAGGTTAACTACAAGTTTCTTATATAAGAGAAGACATTTAATTAAAAATGTCATTTGCATATCTTTTGTAATGAAAGTTTCAGCGTTTTTATCTCCTATTCAGTCCAGCTACGAACCCAATAAAGAGGTTAATTTAGCTTAATAATTCTTCCACTGATGAACACTTCATAAAAAACGTCCATTTGGTGGAAGTTGTTGTTAATTACGTTGTGAAAACATATAATTGTGTTATATGTTACCTGCATGTAAGAAAAAACATATTCAACGTAATAAATCCGAAGTAAAAAAATATTACTCCGATTACCATTTTAGGAGACATTTAAAATTTCGACAAGACGACGACGAAGAGACTCTTAAAAAGCATTATATAAGACGTTTGATTTTTACTTAAAGTGCTTTATGTATTAAATTATGTTAACGAATGAAACCAGTAATTATAATTATTTAATATACTGTGTAATGTTATATTTTATTAGTCTTTAAAATCTTTTACAATTTCCAAGCAATGCATATAGTTTTTTATATCAATGCAAAAGATGTTTGTTCTTGTTAACGCACATTTTACTTTTATTTCATAACTTAAAACTTTTAAACACTTGTAACAAGAAGTACAAGTTTATCTAAAATGTTATGCTTTATTTTTGATTTTAGGGACAATTATAACATAAATATTTTATTTTTAAATTACGTTATAGCTTTGTAAACAGCAACATAAATATTTAATTAATGAATGACAACAAAAATCTGGAACTGTACGACATGCATAGAATGTTTAATACAAAATATATTTGTAATATGTTTTTACCGCGATTTTAAAATTTTATGAAAAGCATGATTTATTTAATTGTTTGCTAAAATCGTGCGATTCAGTAATGACTAAACTACTGTAAATAATACGTTACCTCGTAGCATGATGTAGACCCGCTGCCGCCGCCTCCGCCCGTTTTATTCTATAAACACCAGTTTACCGTCACAAATCATTTTAATTTATAACTCACTGTCAACTTTAATTTGTATGAAGACGTAAAAGTTGAACGGTTGACCTTTGTGTTAGTCGTCGGCGACCTTTTCACGTGCACATTTGGTGGCAACGCGCGAGTGCCGCGGGAGACGTATATGTATATATTGTCGTGTGCACTTGAACGACGCGGCCGGCCGGCGGCGTGCGAGCACTCGGAGTACGGGAGTGCGGGAGTGCGGGAGTACGGCTGGAGGAGAGACGCACGCTCCGTGCCTCTCGGCGGACTGGACTGTGTGGATTCGTAGAACCGGGGCGGCGCGCCCACGCTCGATACCGCCGCCCCCTAGCGCCCTCCCACATTGCAAAACCATTGAAGAATTCATCTGTTTACTGGCCAAATACTACGTATAATCAATTAAAGGATTAAACATTTATAGATTGCTTACACTAAAATTCATTATTAACGTTCATGTTATTCATTATTTCTTCTTAGTCATATAGACAGGATAATAAAATAAAACAGCCTTTATTCAGAATATTTTCGCCATAGTTTCTAATAAAATATATTTCTTATTTAAGTTACTATTAATTCTGTTTGCCTTATGGTATAGGCCTCTTCCATCAGTTTCCACTGGTGTCGATCTTTTGCTATTCTGGTCCATGTGCGTCCTACTGTTCTTATGTCATCTTCCAATCTAATTATAGGACGTCCACTTAGTCTTTTTTAATCTCTGGGGTACCAGTGTGTGGTTATTTAACTCCATTTTTCTGCCCCTCTAATCATGTGTCCGGACCATCTCCATTTTAATCTGCATATCTTTGTAGTGATATCTTCTACTTTTGTTGTCTTTCATATATCTTTGCTTCTTATTTTATCTTTAAGCATAACATTCCCCATACTGCTCCCCATTGCATGTTGACACACTTCTAATTTCTTTATGGGCATCATACATGTATTGAATAGTTTGGTTTTCAGGTTTTGTTTCATGCTGTAAAAGAAATTGAAAGGCGCATTACAAACGGATGGAAAAGGTATTGGTCATTACAAGAAATATAGACAGGATACAGAAAATATAACAACGTAGTTATTTTTAAAAATATTTCTGCAAACACCGCTCGAACTGCTTATACGTGTGCCATTCTTATTGATGAACAAGGGAGCTCCTTACTTTTAGTCTATCCTTCGGTGGACGGTAATGTTAGCGAACATCATAAAATTAATCCCTCAGTATGATAAAACATGTGTTTATGATATCGCAGAGCTAAATGTTTTTACTCGTATATACTCGATATACATTCTCACATGAGTCCCAAACAACTACACCATAAAATCTTATCTACTATTAGTATCAATTTGACGTTATTTTAGTTTTTACTTTACAGTTTCTTAAAAAAAGAACAACTGTATCTATTTTGTTTAATTAAATAAGTAAAAATAAACGTGTTATAATAGATTGCTCTTTTTTAAATATTCTCTACATGGACGGTGAGACTTTCCGTAGCTACTAATCAGGTAGCGAACGAAAGTACAATTCCAGGAAGAGCGCAGCAACTTCCTCCGTCACCATTATGGTTAAGAAATTCTCACGTATTTATTTATTTATTTATTTATTTATTAAGGTTTGTCTACAAAAATACATATGTTAGTTAATAAACATACAAACATCGGTTTATTAAGCAATGGACAAACTACATGTAGATTCAATTACAGACAAAGACAGCATACATTAAATTATAGGTGCGTAAACATTAAAAGAACAAGTTATTGATAAAAAAATTATTATTAGTATTGAGCTTAAATGATAAATATGATAATGTTTATTTAGAAACATTTAGGTAATTTAGTATTGATGCAGTAATTACATTATTTGAACAATATATTAATACTACGGAAGCGCTTTTGCTGTTGCAATTACAATTGCAGTCATTACAAGCTTCCAAAGAAACTGTTCAACAATGACATCCATTTTCAATAATATTTAATTCGGTTTCTTATCCTATTTTATTTTCGGGTTTTATACAGGACCTTTGTAAAAAATATATTTATATGTACAAATGCATGCATCTATTACAATCATATAAATTAAATTATTACAACAGTTTTAAAATAGAGACTTTATAAAAAATGCAATAAATGTATTATTGCAATAACCGTTTGTGAGTTAATTGGAGTGTCTAATACTTTCATTTTAATTAAATGCGATTAATATTTAGATTTTTATGAAATGTTTGTAGTGGCTATATGCACCAAATATAAATTTAGTTAAAACAGCAATGAAATAAAGAAATACATATCAAAAATATTGTTTTGTTATAAAAAAATAGAGATAAAAAATACCAAAAAATTTATTCAGTATCATAAAAGAGTCACGCATAAATTTCGTCGACCACATTGAATGGAATTAATGGACCGACAGAAAGTTAACATATTTGCAAATGAACAAAGTTGTCACAGCGATACAAATTGTGTACTTCCGAATATTATATTAACATAAATGAGTCATATTTATAGTATAAAAGAAATGTGTGTATACGTACTTAAGAAAATGCTCCCCGCACAACCAGTGTATAATATTACATAAACTGCGGATATTATAGAATATCCTGTTTTTGTTTGACTAAAACGCGCTTTAAGAAATTAATTGATATATAAAACAGAATAATAAGGCTTCATAGAAAATAATCTTATTCCTTAAAATACATAATGTAAGTAAAGAAAGGAGTTCTAGTTATATTATTAATTAATCAAATTGTATACATATGTAGTTGCAGAACAATAGTCATATAAACTGTGATTTTTGTTATATAACACATTAAGAATTCGCTATTTTGGAATATTGAAATCATACTGTATAATGTTTACGTTGTAGTGTAATAATAATAAACAGCCCGCTTAATGTTCTCACTGCAGGGGCTCGAGGCTTTCTATCATTCATTCACAAAAACTGTTCCTAGGAAAATGTCTATTTCCTCACGAGGTTAACCTTCGCCGGAAGCTCAATGTCAGTGTGTGGGGACCAAACCCGCGTCTTCTCAAGACGTATAGCGTATTCCACAGCTTTACAAACTTAGCCAGGGTTCTGTATAGTATAATGGCCAAACGTTTTATTTTCATTGCCTGTGTGATACAATATGTGTTACCCACATATTCGTACATCATCATTCGCCTGCCCTTATCCCAATTACTTGGGGTCGGCGCAGTATGTCCTCTTCTTCCATTCATCTCTATCACATATACGTACATACAATTTTTTTATAATAACAACCATCCCAAGATTTACACCGTAGATACATTCTTTTAAAAACAGTTTAAAACGAGACACAGGGTTTATACAAAGTAAACGGAAATGTTCAATAACCCTAAACATATGTGTATAATCCTTCCACAGACAACACAGAAAAGTTTTTTTTAAAGTTTTCCTATTATCTCTTACTTGAAATTAATTCTGTACAACATAAGTTTGTTGTTTTTCTATTAAAGAACAAAAATGTTAAACGCTTTTTACCTTATCGAATTAGAATCCTGCATTTGGGGAGGTCGGGTAGATTCCTTTTAGCTTCATGGCGGGTGAGCCCTACATCTTACGTCTTTTAATAATGTAATTAATAGTATTATAAAGCGTAGCTACAATTTGCAATCAGAAACACATTTAACATATTAATCATACAGAAGCATGACAACACTTGATTCATTAAATGCTCTCGTTAAAATGTAACTCGACTCTCGGTATTCCCGAGTTTGAAAAAGGCGAACGTACTTCATAACGCTTGAAATATTTTCAGATGTAATTTTTTTTTATTTACTGAAAAAATTCTTCTTTGAAACCAAAAGTATCATTATACCTTATTTTATTATTTTATAGGTATGTTTAATTATATCATAATAAGTACATAAACAAATATAGCCAACTTATGGTTGACCTTCTCTAACAATGGGAGAGATGTGACCTTTTACTCATCACGCTAGGCAATTGCGGGTCGGCGTATGTCACATATCCACAAAAGCTGTTGTTCTTAGAACATGTCGGTTTCCTTACGATGTTTTTTTTTCATCGTTGGTGCTAGCTACATTAATTATTCCGGTAATTAAATGTTACTGCCTTAGACGATTACTCCTTAACAAGTTTAACAAATTCAAACTGGTTGTTAACCAATTGCCCAAGTAAAACGTTAATTTGTACATAAATCATAAATTTTTCAAATATACATTTTCACATATGAAACAGCGTTCTAAATTCGATCGTTTAATTAAATTTTTAACCAAAAACTGCAACTTCGTATCGCTTATATTATAAACATGTAATTTCTCAGTCCAGTTCATGTTATACTACGAAAAGGACATCTTAATTCGAGATTTAAAGGATATGTCATATTTCTGTAAATTTTCAAATAAATAATTCATAATAAACCGCCCAATTAATGTTCTCTCTGCTGAGGCTCGGGACCTTCTGTCACAATGATAGCTGTACGCTTTTGTTCAACTACGATGACCAAGTATGGGTTGGCTGACTTTTTAAATCTCTGAAATAAATTATAATTTAATTCGAATTATATTTAGCTAATTAAATTTAACCTGGGGAAGGCCTTTGCTCATCAGGAGGCGTCTGTCGGCTGAACTGATTGATTGATTGACATTTAGCTACATCCATAAGAAATCAATTAATTGTTTATATATATATACATATATACCCTATGTATATATAAATTTATTTATGTATATATA